>JAOWBW010002174.1:0-116089 GCA_026119855.1 Campanula takesimana
TTGTCGCTAAATCCGTCGTTAATTTGGTCGTTTTGAAGGAAATTTGGCCGGTTTTTTTTAACATTAGCGACGGAATTTTTTAGCTCTCCGACGGAATAATTAGACGTGACCAAAAAAAAACCGGCAACCGGCTAACCGCCGGTTGATAACCGGTCAAAACCGGGTCAAAACCGGGAAACCGGTTAACCGGAAACCGGCTCAACCGTCAACCGTAATTCCCCGGTTCGGTTTCGGTTAGGCCTTTCTCAAAACCGGTAAACCGCCGGTTATAACCGGATAACCGCCAACCGGATAACCGGAGGTTAAACCGGTTATAAAACCGGAGGTTAACCGCCTAACGGCTACTTTTCAAAAATTTGCACCGGGCCCCCCCCATTTCCCCATGTCTGACTGACCACCACTGTCCAAAAACGGCTAGTTTTCCAACTAGCCGTTAGTTCAGTTAACTTTCGGCCTTAAATGAAAAAAAAAAAAAAAAAACCAAAAATTGCTTACATATAAATACCCCCTCCCTCCTACCATTTAGTTCCACATCTTCTCTATACTCTTTCTCTCTCTACTAATTCTCACACTCTCTCATATTTCCAGTTAGATTGCATAATTCCAGTCAGTTTTTTTAACGCTTTCCAGTTAGTTTTTTAACGAAATCACTTTTTTAATTTATTTAGAAAATTCCAGTCACTTTGTTAACCATTTCCAGTCAGTTTCAAATCATTTTCCAGTTAGTTTTCAGAATTCCAGTCAGTTTTTTGAGAGTTTCAGTCAGTTTTTTTGACAGTTTCATCAGTTTTTTAACAAAATCTGTGTTTTTCATCATTTTCAGTCAGTTTTTTAGCGAGTTTCAGTCAGTTTCTAAACAGTTTCAGTTAGTTTGTTAACAAAATGGCCTCATCTCGAAGGAGCGGCAAGGAACATGTTGGTTCTTCCTCACTTAACCCGGAAATTGAGTCACATTTTGAGGAAAGTGAGCAAAATGTTGAAGAAAATGTTCCTCAAAGTGGTAGGGCCGGGGCCGGCCGAGCTCGAGGCGTGGGAAGAGTGGTCGGGGCAACGTCAAGCACGAGAATCCAAATCCGACACTTTCACGATCCATTTCCGAAAAGTACAAATTGACCCCAACGACTTTGTACATTTCGAGCGTGTTGCAACTATTGCACCAAATCTTACCCGTTCGCAAAAGGTAATGGGCATGGAACATTGAACCATCACTTGAGATCAACACATCCTGAAAAACTTGGGATTGATAGTGATCAAGCTCAATTACAATTTGCTCAACCTAACACCCAAGGTACGTCTTCGGTCTTATTTAAGTTTAATAATGTCGTTTATAGGAAAGAATTGTGCAAATTTGTGTGTGTTAAAGGCTTGCTTTTAACTTTGCGGATGATGACTTTTATGAACGGTTTATTAGACTTTCTTTAAATCCGGCCGCCTCCAAAGTACACGTACGACTCTCGTACGCGATATTAAAAAAGTGGTTTTGGAATATAAACATTTTTTAATTGATGTTTTATCAAAATTAGATCAAAGAGTTTCAATTGTGCCGATGGTTGGAGTGATCATTGGCAAAGAAATAGTTATTTGGGTGTTACATGCCATTGATCGATAATTCGTGGACTTTACAAAAAGACTACTTGCATATGATAGTTTTGAACCACCTCATTCCGCGGAAATATTTGTAGAAAGTTGCACGCCATTTTGGCAAAATATGGTCTTTTGCAAAAAATATTTTCTATTTCATTCGACAATGCTAGTGCTAATACGCTAGTATACCGGAATTGATGCTCATTTGTCAACCGTCACTTGGGGGTAAGTATTTTCATATTAGATGTTTATGTCATATCATAAATTTATGTGTTAAAGATGGTTTGGATGCTTTAGATCAATATGTTAAACCCATTAGAGAGGCTCTTTATTTTATTGCAAAAAAAATAAAATTACAAGAAAATGGATAAAATATTTACTAAATAAGGGTCTTCCCGAAAAATATTTTTTCTATGGATGTTCCGACTAGGTGGAATTCTACCTACAAAATGTTAATTGATGGTTTTGAGTATAAAGAGCATATCATGGATTTTTTATTAGTATGGGCTATGAAATTCCTTTATTTGCGTATCAATGAACGCTTGCACTAATTTATGTCAATTATTAAAGATTTTCAATACCGCTACTTTGGCTTTGTCGGGAGTTTATTATCCAACTTCCGTTTTGGTACTTGATCAATGTATTGCAATAGTTCTAAGTTTTAAAAATTTGCAAAATTGCACCATTTTAAACGAAAGCATTGCTTCATGAGGCAAAAGTGGGTCAAATATTTTGATAACATTCCGTCTCTATTTTTGCTTGCAAAGATGTTGGATCCCCGTATTAAATTGAAAGATCTAGTCCGCATAATAACGTTTTTATTATGCAAATTTATACCCCAATGGGGACGGATTACACGAAAACCCGGCGATTATTGTTGAAAATACAAAAAAAGATTTGGTGACTCTTTATAATGAGTATAATGCAATTCATGGAAATGTTTCTCAATATGGCTCAAGTCCTAATGAAGAAGATATTGATACACAATATGATGTGAATAACGATCCATATAGTTTTGTTAATGATATTTATTTTTCAAAACGTCCTAGAACGTCTCCTTCTTCTTCTTCTACCTCTAGCATTCCGTACGAGTTGGAAGCATATTTCTCTACTAGACATGAAGTTGTACAAAACACTTCAAATCCAATTTCTTTTGATATTTTGAGGTGGTGGTCACAAAGGCAAGAAACTTATCCCATACTCTCTTTAATTGCAAAAGAAGTCTTAGCTTCTCCCGCTTCAACCGTGGCCGTCGAATCGGCATTTTAGTTGTGGGAGGAAATGTTTTGGATGCAAGACGTTCCAACTAACTTGTGAAAATTTGGAAAATCAACTCTTGCTTGGTGATTGGGTTAGAGCGGAAAAGAGGGAGCAAGATATGCCTTATGAAGAGGATTTAGTAAATGTAGATCCACAATATCAATACGACTTGGAAGATTCTACGGGAAGTTCGGAAGGGGACGGAATGTAGATAGTTTTTATTTTAATTTTTAGAATAGGTTTATTTTTATTTCATTGTAATAGTTTAGTTGAGGTAATAAGCTCCATTTTTTCCTCCCTTAATTATAAAAGGGCAAGGATTGGTTGTCCCCCTCTTTGTAATTTTAATTTTAATTAATAAAATTTAAGGGTACCGTCCCTTTTTTTACTTAAAAAATTTGTGTTATACATTATAGTTATACACTTATACATTTTAAGTTTTTAACTTAAAAACAAAAAAAACAAAAGAAAACTGTTTAATATATGTATGACTCATACATATACTCCCGTTTTTTTTTTTTTTATAAAAACTGTTTAAAAAAAAAAAAAGTTAAAAAATCTGTTAATAAAACTGTTAAAAAAATCTGTTAAGAAAACTGTTTAAAAAAACAGTTAAATTTTTTTTTTACTTGAAAAAAAAAACTTTACCTTGAAAAAAAAAACCCTTTAAAAAAATGAGTGTTTTTTTATTTTATCTTTTTTTTTTAACAAAAAACTGTTAATAAAACTGTTTTGAAAAAAAAAAAAAAAAAAAAAAGGTAACCGGTTTAACCGGTTTAACCGCATTAACCGGTTAACCGGTTAACCGGTTAACCGTAACCGGACATAACGGTTAGACGGTTAGGTTACGGTTAGCATTTAACGAAAAACATAACCGGCGGTTATAACCGTCAACCGCCGGTTATAACCGGATGGACACGTCTAGGAATAATCCGTCGTTACTTTAACGACGGCCCAAAAATCTGTCTTTGAAATTTAGCGACAAGTGTTTTAACGATAGATTTTTTTTCGTCGGTAAAGTTGTTTAGCGACGGAATTTTAGCTTTTAGCGACGGATATTTCCGTCGCTAAAACGTGATTTTCTTGTAGTGAAGGGCATATATGCATCTTTGACCTAAGTAGTATAAGGGTATATTTCTATATTTTCCCTAAAATTATTAATCTAACAATCTAAGCAGAAATCATACCCATTACTAGACTGACCAATCCTCATGATTTCACCCCTTCCCTTCCTCCCTGGTAAATGGTCAAACGGGAGATTAAAGAATGATTTCACCCCTTCCCTTCCTCCCTGGTAAATGGTCAAACGGGAGATTAAAGAACGATTGTGCCCTAACTTTAACTCAAAAATTTATATTATTCAGTCAGATGTCACTGATCATGTATATCTATAAAACGATGAACTAATGAGCAAAACATTGCTAGGGGTGAGGAAAAAAACCGAAAAAAACCGAAAAAACCAATAAAACCGAAATAACGGGACCAAAAACCAGTCCAATAAGCTATTGGTTAGGACCGGTTTCTAAAAATTAGAAAACCGAAATTAGTGGTTCGTTTTAGGTTTCCAGCTTGTTAGAACCGATAAGAAACCGAACCGAACCGATTACCTAAAACTATGTCGTTTTATTCCTAGCTTATTATTTGAATTAATAGTTGTAAACTTTAATTTGTAGTTTTTGGCCCAAAGTAGTATGACCCATTGGCCCAATTCATACTTCAACCAAAAAATATGCCTTATTTGACCTTATTATTTATTATATGCAAATTGGGCCTCATTTGAATGTAGCTCATTAAGGCGGCCCAACAAACCCACAACCCAACAATCCATTCCATTGGTTTGACACCGAACCAAACCGATATCACACCGAAACCGAACAAACCGAACCATTAAGAAACCGAAGCTTAATGGTTTTGAATTACATAAACTGATAACTATTGGTTTGGTGTCGGTTTTGGCCTAAAACCGAACCAAACCGGCCCGCTCACACCCCTAAACATAGCTATAAAGCGATGAACCAATTTAACAACCTTATATCATTCTTATCCACTGCCCCATACCTTGTACTATATTATATGATGGGCCAAAACCAATTCAGTCACTAACAGAAATAATTGAGGCTTTGAGCATTACACAAATAGAAGAGTGGTGGGATCTGAGGAAACAAAAACCTGCCTCCCATCAATGCAACTTTACTTCATTATCTTTTCTTATTGGGTTAATGACAATTTAGGGCCTGAACTTCAGGGGGTGCGTTTAAAAGGGGTCTGTTTTTTTTTTTTTTCGCTAGATCAGGGGTTCAAATGTGAAATTTTCGCCAGTTAAGGGCTTTTTGACGAAAATCGTTAAAAAAGTTAGTTAAGTGCCATGTGCATGGCACGTGATCGACTAAATGGATGGATTTGTAATGATATTAGTTAGTAAGGGTTTTAGTAAAATTTTTGAAACTCAAAAGGTTTAAAAATGAAATAAATACTTTTTCTTAAAAAATATTCTTTTTTCTAAATAATCAAGTATATAATAAAATAAGTAATTATCATATATAAAATAAATTTATTAAAAAAATCAAAATTATTTAACAAATTAATCTAATAGCTATATTAAATTTAAAAGGATTTAGATTATTTTCTAAATAATAAATTTAAAATAAGAAAATTATAAATAAATTTAAATTTTATTCTATGAACTTAATAAATTACTTTTTACATTGACCAAATTTCAAAACAACATAAAGTAATTATCACTATTTACAATATATTTATATATATATATATATATATATATATATATATATATATATATATATTCCCATAAAATTTCATCTTTATGGAACAACAAAAAAAAAAAAGCTCACCCTGTTTATCAAATAAAAATAATTACTCCCTCTGTCCCTAAATGAGTGTCCATTTTAAGAAATCTTTGTCCCAAAATGAGTGTCTTTTTTTTAGCATAACTCTGTCCCTAAATGTTTTTTTTTTTCAAAAAAAATTCACCGGTCTCTTTATACGTGCAAATTTAAATCTTTGGAAAAGAGATTACAAGATTATATATAAATCTTTGCAACCAAAATGTATAAAAAGTTGACATTTTCAGATGTTACTTAAAATAAAATTTGGACACTCATTTAGAGAAATATGTAGTATTAACATCCCAATTCGCCGCCGTAGTAGACCCCACCATCGTAGATCTCCACAATGGCCTCAATTACAACTCCCCCTCTGTCGTTATTTTCCAAAGACTAACTGTCATAGTCACTGATTTCGTTCTATTCTACTCAGTTTATCATTTGGGGTGCCAATTTGGGGTTAAAAAGAGAATCATGATGTGGGTTTTGGTTGTTTGGTCGTCGGAGATGAAAGTTAGACTGGAGAAGAAGAAGAGAGATGGAGTGGAGTCATTATAACGTTTCTGGTGGTGTGAAGAGGCCGGATCTGGACGATCCCGGCCAGATCTGTACGGAGGTGGGGAGTTGAAGGTCGCCGGAGAAAACAGAGAGGAGGGGGGGTTGAGCAAAGAGAGAGACGGGAGAGAGTATATGATAATTTAATTGTTTTTTGCAAAAAATAACTTTTTAGCCCTCTAAGTTTCAGAAATTTCATTAAAGTCCTTCATTGCTAATATCAATTACAAATACATACATTTTGACGACACGTGCCATGCACATGGTACTTAACTGACTTTTCTAACGATTTTCGTCAAAAAGCCCCTAATTGCCAAAAAAAAAAGATTTGAAGCCCTGATCTAACGGAAAAAAACTCAGGCCCCTTTTAGACGCACCCCCTGGAGCTCAGGCCCTAAATTGTCATTAACCCTTTCTTATTACCCACTTCACTAGCTCTTCCCCTTCTGTCTTTACTCATTCAAAGTTTTTTTTTTTTTTTTTTTTTTTTCTGAATCCACACTATTCAATCATTATATTAAATGCCGATTAATCTGGTTTAAGTCAGTAAAATCACAAATTTACAATCCCTCTCAACAAATTTTACTTACTCACGTTCATGCCTAAATTTTAACTAAAACCCCACCCACATGGCACATCACACAGGGGCGGATATAGGCCCTTTGAGGAGGGTATTTAGACATCCCTGACTTTTGTAATTTTTACAAATTACTTTTTTAAGTTTTCAAATTTACTATATTGATCCTGGAAAAAAATAATTAGGGTTTCTAGATCAGCCACTTACATCACATGTGCTTCATCTCTCTTCTCTATCTTCCCTTCTCACTAAAAAATGTCCATTATGGAGTAGAATATCAATCAAGAAAGATTGACCCTTTATATTTTATTAGACCATTTCAACAATAGATATTGTCACTCTCCTTAAATTTCAAAGTGAATAATCATTATAATGTAAATTATTCAATCATTCTTATTAGTATCATCGTCTAATTTACACACATACAAATAATGCTATATGCCACAATAATTATCTAAATGTCAACTTTCTTTAATTTCCCTTAAAATAAAATATTCATATAGAGTACAAATCATGAAAATTAAAATCACTAACATGTATTCAAGGGTAGTACTCCTTCCATCCGAGAGTATATGTCCACCTTTTTTTTTTTATTGAAAAAGCGGGTCAAGGCTTAAGTCAAAAAGGAAGTGATATCAAAAGTGTTGTCACTGCAACGATATCACTTCTGGCAACACTTAACACACACGAACAGAAAACAGTTTCTGAAAATAGTTTGCAGCGGAAAATCAACACTAGAATTATTTTTCTCAAGATATATAAATTATATATCTTGAGGGATGCCTCAAAAGGCGAGACCTTTACTAAATAATATGAAGTGAAGTACAAGGCCGAGAGTTCCCTAATGCTATTACAATGAAAGCTTAGTGGAACGACTAAGTCTAATACACAGAATCCTAACCTAGCCAAGACACTTATAATACTCGATACAAGAATATAAATGTGTTTGAGAATTTATAAGGAACTAAGGAATGTGTAAGACTTTCTTGTGAGGAGAGTGTGTGTATTTGTTTCAAGTGTTGTGTCTTCAATGCTTCACCTCCTTCACTATTTATAGGCTTCAAGAATACTTGGGAGTTACTCATAATGGGTAGTTTTTGATCAAAAACGTGGTAGAGAGAGTGGATGAGTTGGCCGAGCCTTTAGGGGCATTATCCCCACATTTCCTTTTAAATAGGAACCAACTTTCTTCTTGGCCAAGTTCGTGCTTCACCTTCTTGTACCTCCTAGCTTCTGCATCTTGTACCTTATCCTCCCTAAGATCAGCTGTTGAATGGGTCAAATTCCCCATGTGTTTGTTATGCTTAATTCCCACATGTTTGAATGGATAAAATCTCATTTTATCCATAATTCTCCTTTTATCTCCTTGCAATATCCTAGCTTGTATTATACCTGTAAATTGGACCAACATAATAACAACCTTGCAATAATATTAGATATTAGTCCAGCAATTATTTAAGAAGCAAATATACAAATATAATAAAGTCTGCCCGTCGGCAGCACTGGGAAGTGTGGTTATCACTTCTGGTATCACCACATTCTGCACTTACAATCTCCCCCTTAATTGTATATTTCTTCACAAACTAAGTATCCTTTGTTACGTGTTTATTTCAGTCTTATGTGCTGCATGATGAGTTAGTCGTTATTTCCAACTGGTATGGGACAGTTGGCGATAGGGAGCTTTCTCATTTGTTGTTACGTGATTTACTTGTTCAGTTATCGTTGATTTGCATGATATTATGCCATGTAGATGCATTTAGTAACTTACTGAGATTTTATCTCACCCCGTTTCTTGTTTTAAATTGTTTTTCCTTAACCCCCCCCCCCAGGAAAGCAAGTGGTAGCGTTGTGAGGTCCGTTGTAGCGGGAATCTTCTGAGCAGGTTGATCGTATTTTAGATAGTTGCTCTTCGGAGCCTTTATGTATTTTATTGTGGGTTCGTAGTCGTTCAGTGTGTTGTATATACGGTTGTACTTTGGGTATTTTTGTTAATAGTTGTTCTTGCTTCCGCATTTGTTTCTAGTCTCCGAGTTATAATCTCGTTGAGGTGTTGTTTGATAGTATTGGTTTATAGTTGAATTCACGCGCCCGGTTTGGTATATTACATTTTGGAGATGTATATTATAAAAATTTTATACTTATGGATTTGTGAGATTTCCGGGGCGTGACAAAACCAACCAAAAAACAAATGTAAAACAAATGTTAAGTGCAACTAATAGTTTTAAAACAACTAACATAAAAATTGTTTTTAAAAGCTACCAAGAATAGAAACACACCAACTACCAAACCTGTTTGAGTATCACTAGCCCGCACACGTGCATTAGCAGTTAGATCACTTGTGTTAGCATGCAGAACAGCACTTGTGGTAGCATGCAGAACAGCACTTGTGGTAGCTGGTAGCATGCAGAACAACACTTGTGACAGCACTATATCTCCCCCTGTTTGTGAAGAATACTGTTCAAAGAATTTCTACAAGTCTGTATGAATCTGTATCTGGCTTGAAGTCCGCATTGATGGAGCTTGGGCAGTCGGTTGGCGTGAAGAAGATGAGACTTTTCTCTTCTTTTTCTTTTTCTTGATGGTGGTCACTATAGGTTGGGAAGGAGCCGACGTAGGAGGAGCCTGTGCGACCGGAACAGGTGGAGGTCCGGAGACAACAATGGCGAGATTTCCAAGGGCTCATTTGAGGTTTTGGATGGGGAAGCCATTGATGGAAGTTGAGAAGAGAAGAAAGAAGTTTTGAAGAGGGATTTTTAGGGTTTTGATTCGACTGAGAAGGAATGACGAGGGAGAGAGAGATCGGTGAGTTTTGATGAGGGAGGTTATTTAGGATTTAATTAGGAAGTATTCAAATGGAAGTTAAATACTCAACATTAAATTGAGATAACTATCTCTAATCCTACAAACACTCAACTCCCCCTATTTTTTAGCTCTCCCTATTTTCTAGCTAGATAGGTAAACTCAAACTCAACTCCCACATTTTTGAAAATCAACCGGCCATTATCCCAAAAAGCCTTTTTTTTTTTTTTTTTTTTTTGAAAATAAAACGAAAAAATAAAAATTAAAAATAAAAGAAAATAATGTTGGATAATTCGGCCTAGGTGACTACATCCCTAATTTTTGAGTTTGATTTGAAACTTGATTCCAAACTTTTAGGGATGAAGTTACTTAACCAAATTCACCAAAAATAAAATAAAAAGGAATTTAATAAAGACTTTTTGAAAATCAAAAAATTCCACAAATTATAAAGGACTTTCGGACTTTCAAAAATTAACTATTAATTTCCGGAAAAAAATGAATAAAAAATAATGTAGCACATACTAATGTGTTATCGGCAATGATGGTAACACTTAGGAAAACATATAAGTCAAATATCCCCTTGATAAAATTTTCACTTTAAGAAACTTAAGGAAAAACAATTCTCATAATAAATACTTGAGGCCAATTGTTAGGCTTCTTTATAATAAGCAATTGAGGCTAAGAAACAAGCTTGTCATCTTCAAACATTTGATGCATATCAAGCCTTAATTACATGTTTGAAGTTAACACTATATAAGCTTGTTCTTCATCTTTAAGCACTTTAAAATATAATCATAATTTACACTTCTTTATCTACAAGTAAGCATCTTAGTAGCGAGCTCCGTGTCCCGAGTCCTTATAAAGTGTAAAACATGCTTTAGTGATTTGTATCTTTCAAGTGGGACACATTGTAGTAGTGAACTCCATGTTCCCAATACTTAGTACAAAATCACTAGATAGTATCTCCCTTTGGCAAGAGTGCATCGTCGCAGCGAACGCCGTGCCCCGAGCTACTAAGGAGATATCATTAGTGCTTTTTGCCTTTTAAATATATTTTTATCACAAAAATTAGTGACTTTGTCACTTTTGAGCACAAAAGGAATTTTGACAAACATGTTAACCAAGTATAAACCTACCAAAACAAAAAGGTCAGCATGTGCCGCCATTAAAAAGGCTTTAAACAAAAAAAAAAAAAAAAAAGATTTTTTTTTTTTAAATAAAATATTGTACAACAACAAAGATGATCCAAGGGGTTTAAACAAGAAATGGAACAAGAGACTTCTTCAAGTTAGAAAATCTCTTATGGTTAAAAACATAAATCAAATATTCATCTTTCAAAGTATTTTCAGATTCAAGCTTAGAAAGAAAACATGAATGGTTTACCTTAGCATAGCTCACCATGTCTCGATAATTAACCGGTTCCTTATTTCTAGTTTGTATCCCTTCGTCTAACCTCCCTATCACTTGGGATATAGGATGATTCTTTTGAATCCTCAAAGGGGGATATCTTCTGACGGGATCATCAACTCTATTGGAGTCCTCATTATGTTCATTTTCTGCAACTGGACTGACTTCCGGTCCAACACTTATGTCAACACTTGGTCCAACATAAATGTCAAATTCACTTTGAGGTTGTTCCAGCAGTATCGAACGAGGATAAACACCTGGTTCATCTGCAACACTTGACAGATCATCAAAAACAATGTTTACAGATTCTTGAATAATTCCAATTCTCAAATTATACACTCGATATGCAAGATTGTCATGTGAATATCCAAGAAAAATGGCTTTATCATTCTTAGAGTAAAATTTAGCTAAGCGATCCCAGTCTTTTAATATATAACATACACACCCAAACACATGGAAGTAATGAACACGTGGTTTCTTCCTATTCAAAATCTCATAGGGTGTCATAGTTAAACCGGGTCTTAGAAAGACTCTATTAGAAATGTGACAAGCCGTGCTCAAAGCTTCAACCCAAAATCTTTTTGAAATCCTTTTAGAGAACAGCATAACACGGGCCATATCAAGCAACGTCCTATTTTTCTTTTCAGGCACACCATGTGGTTTAGAGATCGAAAAATCATGGTGTATCCCCTTTTTCTTACAAAAAGTATAAAAGGAAACATTTGCAAATTCTTTTCCATGATTGGATCTTATACAGAAAATAGGTGAGCAAAACATGTTTTTGATTTTGAAATGCAAGAGTTTAAATTTATCTAAAGTTTCAGATTTTTCTCTTAGGAAATATACCCAAGAAAACCTAGAGAAATCATCAACTATAACAAAAACATACCTCTTACCTCCCAGGCTTTCTACCTCAATTGGACCCATCAAGTCCATGTGCAAAAGCTGAAAACAATGTGTTGTCCCGAAGTGTTGCTCCTGGTGTTGGGTAACACTGCGGGTAATACGAGTCTCCATACTCCTAAGGCAGTCCCCACACACAATTTTGTTCTTCAGATTCAGTTTGGGGACTCCTTTGACAGCCTCAAACTGGAAAATTTTCTTCAAGTTTCCATAAGGGGCATGTCCCAACTTTTGATGCCACAAAATTGTGTCATCCATATTGACTAAATTGCATACTTGTTTATCAACAAGATAGCAATTGTCACTTGATCTAGTTCCTGACATTACACAAGTTTTAGTGTTATCAAAAACTTCACAAGTATTTTTATTAAATTTTACCTCCAAGTTGTCATCGCACAATTGGCCAATGCTAATTAAATTAGCAACCAATCCATCAACGTGCAAGACATTCTTTAAGGCAGGGAATCCGGAAACTTCAAGTGTCCCTTTCCCTATTATATTGCTCTTTCCTCCACCTCCATATTTCACCGTTTCTCCTTGGATAGATTCGTAGTCTTTCAAAAACACTTTTGTTCCCGTCATATGATGTGAGCAATCACTATCAAAGTACCATGAACCTGAAGCGTTAGTCCTCAAAGAAGCAAATACAACATTGCATTTATGATTGGATTTTAGAAACCAAAATTTCTTTTTAGACTTTTTGATTTTCTGATCACCAGTGTTGTCTTGAGTGTTGGGTAACACTTGAGATAACACATGTGGACTGAAATTTTTCTTTTTGAGAGTAAAACAATCAAATTTACTTTGTCCAGTTATGTGATAGTATTCACACACACACGGTTGAAATATCACTTGATGAACTACTTTTTACTTTTTCATGTTCTTTTACAAAACATGTTTCATAATTTTCATTCAATAAGGTAGAAGTGATTTTATCAAGAGAGTCTTGAAACCCAATACCTGCTTTGAGAGACTTACTCAAGTCGAGTATTTCATCCAATTTTGAGAACCTCGTGTTGAGCTTTTTGAAGGTGGTCTCGGCTAGCTTCAACTTGGACTTGACTTTAACAAGTTCAACATCCAACTTTGTGAATTGCACCGCCAACCGAGTCAAGGAGTCTTTTAGCTCATGATTTTCTTTGGTTAAGATCGCCACCATATTGTTCTCTTTCTTCCATTCTTTAAACAACGCCTTGTAGAGATCTTTTAACCCATCAATGAGCTCATCCTTGCTCAAATCCTCCTCGTCTGGACTTCCTGCATCAACATTAATTGAACCATGAAAGCAAAAATCTTCAAAAAATTTAGAAGGATTATACCTGCTGGGTGTTGGGCTTGGTGTTATCGCACTCTGGGTAACACCATTGGAAACACTTTCTGAATCTGACTTTGAGTGCTCCAAAGCCATGGTCAACATAGCTGATTGATCACGTTCTTTAATGTTTTCTAGCTCTCTTTCCTCACTATTCTTAAGGGAAGTATGATTCGAGCCAAGAAGAATAGAAAGTCTCTCAAGATATGGATTTGCAGGATCATAAGCCATGACACACTGGACCGAAGTACTTAGTTTATCAAGTAACCAGCTCTGATACCAATTGAAAAGGCAGGGTCAAGGCTTAAGTCAGAAAGGAAGTGATATCAAAAGTGTTGTCACTGCAACGATATCACTTCTGGCAACACTTAACACACACGAACAGAAAACAGTTTCTGAAAAGAGTTTGCAGCGGAAAATCAACACAAGAATTATTTTTCTCAAGATATATAAATTATATATCTTGAGGGATGCCTCAAAAGGCGAGACCTTTACTAAATAATATGAAGTGAAGTACAAGGCCGAGAGTTCCCCTAATGCTATTACAATGAAAGCTTTGTGGAACGACTAAGTCTAATACACAGAATCCTAACCTAGCCAAGACACTTATAATACTCGATACAAGAATATAAATGTGTTTGGGAATTTATAAGGAACTAAGGAATGTGTAAGACTTTCTTGTGAGGAGAGTGTGTGTATTTGTTTCAAGTGTTGTGTCTTCAATGCTTCACCTCCTTCACTATTTATAGGCTTCAAGAATACTTGGGAGTTACTCATAATGGGTAGTTGTTGATCAAAAACGTGGTAGAGAGAGTGGATGAGTTGGCCGAGCCTTTAGGGGCATTATCCCCACATTTCCTTTTAAATAGGAACCAACTTTCTTCTTGGCCAAGTTCGTGCTTCACCTTCTTGTACCTCCTAGCTTCTGCATCTTGTACCTTATCCTCCCTAAGATCAGCCGTTGAATGGGTCAAATTCCCCATGTGTTTGTTATGCTTAATTCCCACATGTTTGAATGGATAAAATCTCATTTTATCCATAATTATCCTTTTTATCTTCCTTGCAATATCCTAGCTTGTATTATACCTGTAAATTGGACCAACATAATAACAAACCTTGCAATAATATTAGATATTAGTCCAGCAATTATTTAAGAAGCAAATATACAAATATAATAAAGTCTGCCGGTCGGCAGCACTGGGAAGGTGTGGTTATCACTTCTGGTATCACCACATTCTGCACTTACAAGTCTGTCTCAAAGTATATGTACACTTTCAAAAATGACAAAGAATCTTTACTGTTCCTCCACTCATTCTCTCTCTTACTTTACTTTTATACTCAAAACACTAATCAACTTACTATTCCCTCCACTCATTCTCTCTCATACTTTACTTTTATACTCATAATACTTACATCACTTCCACATTTTTTTAATCTTTGTGTAAATAGGAGGGTGGACATATACTATGGGACGCAGAGAGTATTAGTTTGTTGTCATTAGTTGTTGTCATATCCATTTAACTTAAAATGGAAGCCATTAAAAAGGGATGTAGAAAGAACCCCACTCCATAAACAAGTGGGAACTAAAATACAAGACTAAACCCAATCAAGATTAGGCTGCCAGCCAAGATTGCCCCCTGAATAAAAATTAAAATTTAAATATGGTCGTCATGGTAGCTAGAAGATGAACACTTTTTTGGCTTGAGAAAATAGACATCTCTAATAATGATGTGGACTTTCACCAAATTATCAAATCTTATCTGCCTTAACTCCACAGCATATAATTTTATTGCACTTGTAAAATATCGCTATCATTATCTACCCACACTCATTTACGGGGTGTTTTTTTTTTTTTTTTTTCTTTACAAATTGTATTATACTCCCTCCGTCCCACTAGAAGTGAGACTTCTTTCCTTTTTGGGCCGTCCCACTTAAAGTGAGACTACCCAAAATGGAAATGTTTTAATATACTTATATTCATCATTCCCCACTATTTAACCCCACTCATTCTCTCTCTTCATTTTCCACCACTCATTTTATTCAACCAACACCACTATTAACCCCACTTATTCTCTCTCTTCATTTTCTACCACATATCTATCACTTTATCTTAAATATCGTGTCCACTCTTCTAGTCTCACTCTCAATGGGACGGAGGGAGTATATGTCTCAAAATAAATGATCGAATTTATTTTTAGTTAAGAGCAAATCCAGTCATTTATTTTGAAACGGATGGACTATAAATTTGTGCCATGTTTGCCTAGTGAATGATCGATTAAGGTATTAGAAAAAAGTGTCAAGGGGTTATATCCCTTTCTATTTTCCATATCTAATAAGTGTTAAAAGGTCCTTTTTTTTTTTTTTTTTTAATTTCTCTAACAAACTAGTGCTAAAATTAGGATGAAAATTGAGGAGGGGAAAATATGGACATGCAAGAAAGTTGAATATTCCCACCGTTCCATTCGAATTAGGACAAATTTTTATTTTAGGTGTCTCATTCGAATTAGGACAACCCAAAAATGAAAGTGTTTTATTTAATAAGACTCACATTTACACTCACAACAATTTTTTACTCATTATTCTCTACCTCACTTTCTCTCTCCTACTTTACTTTTCACTCACAACACCTACTCCACTAGCACATTTTCCTTAATTAAAATCCTAATTCGGGTGGGAACGAGGGGTATAATGAATTATAACTCTTGTCACGATTATAGAGCTTTCATATTCATAAGCCCTTGATCGAAATGTTTTCTGATCCTGGTATTTTCGAAAATAAAGTGGTTTTTGTTATGATATATTATTGTGTGGATGTCCTTTGAACCGGAAGTTTACAAGATAATCTTTCGCGAAGCTTACTAGGGAAGCTTTGTAAATATCTTCAGCGAAGCTTACTAGAGAAGCTTTGTAAATATCTTTAGTGAAGCTTATTAGGGAAGCTTTGTAAATATCTTTAGAGAAGCTTACAGAGGAAGCCAATTTCCTCCTATAAATAGTAGGCTCTAGTTTTCATTTCAATAGACTTCAGAAGTTCTTAACTTCTACCTTTCTCTCTTGTACACTCTCTCTATAATAGTTTTGAAATAAAATAATATCTATTGAGATTATGCTCTTGGTTCTTCAGTTTTATAACACGTTATCAGCACGACTTCGTTCTAGTTCCAGATCCTGAGCTATAGTCACCGAAGTAGGTACGGTATCGGTAAGATCTACCTAGTCTATTTTCAAGTTATTTCAAAATTATATCTTATATATGCTTGCAGGATTTTAAAATGATAAGTGAATATAATTCTACGATGTTTAAAATTACAACACAGTTAAAACCATGTGGAGAAAGAATAACTGATAACGATATGCTAGAGAAAACTTTCTCCACATTCCTTCTTTGATTTGCTCCTGCAGTAGCAATATTGAGAAAAAGGTTTTAAAAGACATTCTGAATTGATCTCATGTGGCTGAGCAAAATAATGAAATCTTATTAAAAACCACGAAGCCCGCCCCACTGGCTCTACTCCGTTCCCTGAAGTGAACGCGAGTATATATGATAATATTGAACGAGGGCGAAAACGTGGCCGTGGACGTGATCGCGACCGTGGTCGGGGGAAATTTTATAATCGGTATCATAATGACAATTACCCCAATAATGATCGAAATATTTCTCGCCACCAGAAGTGGAATAGAGAAGGTAAGAATGAAATATCATCAACTAGACAAATTGAGCAACCGATAAAAATTGAGAATTTATGTTATCGGTGCAGAATGAAAGGCCATTGAGCCCGTACCTGTCGTACGCCTAAACATCTTGTTAAGTTGTATCAAGCATCAATGCTGAATAAAGGAAAAGATGTTGAAACAAATTTTGTCTATGAAAACGATGACGTAAATCAAGATCCATCTACAAGTATACATCTGGATATATCAGATTTTCTCAATTCAGATGTAAATGATTACATACTTAATGGGGGAGAAACCCAAACTAACTAAAGTATCTGACTCATTATAATTTACTTAAGTGTGTTCTATTATTTCAGTGTGTGTGTTTTCTAACATATTTAACTTTTACTTATAAGTATATTTGTAAATGATGTTAATATTAGTACAATATGTGGTAGTACAAAGATAATTGATGGCTTCAGAAGAGCTAACATAGTACTACTAAGAGGAACAAAAATCAGTATAAAAATGTATTACTTTCATTTATGTCTCAAAGAAATTTACTATGCTTTAAAGATATTCGGGAAAATGGATATCATATTGAGACAAGTAATGAAGGAGAGATGAAATATTTATGCATTACAAAGACTGAATCAGGTAACAAATATGTGGTAGAAAAGTTACATGTATTTTCCTCTAAAGTATGCTATACAAAGATTAGCATAATTGAAGTACAAATGACAGTAAACCAAAAGTTTACTTATATAAATGGTCTTACCAGTAAACCAGAAGTTTACTAATATAAATATTTTTAACAGTAAACCAGAAGTTTACTAATATAAATGGTTTTACCAGTAAACCAGAAGTTTACTGATATAAATGGTTCTACTATATGGCATGACCGGTTGGGGCATCCCGGTTCTAATATGATGCGAAGAATTATGGAAAATTCACATGGGCATCCATTGAAAAACCAGAAGATTTTTCAATTTAATGAATTCTCATGTGCTGCTTGCTCTCAAGGCAAATTGATAATTAAGCCATCACCAGCAAAAGTTGGAGTTGAATCTCCAAAGTTTTTAGAGCGAATTCAAGGTAATATATGTGGACCGATTGATCCACCGTGTGGACCATTTAGGTTTTTTATGGTTTTAGTAGATACATCTACTAAATGGTCATACATAAGTTTATTATCAACTCGCAACCTGACGTTTGCGAGAAATTCGATTACGATCACAATTTTCAGATTATGTGATCAAGACAATTAGCGTTGATAATACTGGTGAATTTACATCAGATGCTTTTAATAACTATTGTACATCTATTGGAATAGATGTTGAACATCCAGTTGCTTATGTTCACACACAAAATGGTTTAGCTGAAGCATTTATTAAACGAATTCAGTTAATAGCTAAACCATTGCTTATGAGAGCAAAGCTACCTGTCGTAGCTTGGGGACATGCTGTTTTTACATGCAGCAACACTTATACGCATCATGCCATCGAGTTATCATAAGTTCTCCCCATTAGAATTGGCTTTTGGTCAGGAGCCAAATATTTCCCATCTAAGAATTTTTGGGTGTACGCTATATGTTCCAATTGCTCCACCACAACGCACCAAGATGGGACCCCAACGGAGATTGGGGATATATGTTGGATATGATTCTTCTTCTATTATACGATATCTTGAACCATTAACAGGAGATCTATTTGCGGCACATTTTGTCGATTGTCATTTTGATAGAAAAAAAAAATATTCCCAACATTAGGGGGAGAAAGTAATAAGCTGGAAAAAGAAATCAAGTGGAATATATTGCAATATTATCTTTATCCTCATACAAAGCAATGTGAACCAGAAGTTCAAAAGATAATCCACTTGCAAGAGATAGCGTATCAATTGCCAGACGCATTTACTGACCTAAAAAGAGTGACAAAGTCACATGTTCCAGCTGTAAATGCTCATATACGGATTGATGTCCCGATTGGACAATCCGCTAATGAATCTAAACCATGCCTGAAGCGTGGAAGGCCTATCGGTTCAAAGACAAAAATCCTCGAAATAAAAAATGAGCAAATTATGAGAAAAGCCCCGTCGAGGTATATGAATCTCCAGAAGAGATACATGACAAATCTGATCAAATACTTTCAGAAGAAGTTCAGGTACCTGTAATCATTAAGAATGATGAGATCTCGATCAGTTATGTCAGTACATGAAAAAGATGGAACCGAGAGGAAATAATTTTCGACAATATTTTTGCATATAATATAGCGCTTAATGTTATGGAAAATAACGAGGATCACAAACCTAGGTGTATCGACGAGTATCGATGTTGAAATGATTGGCCAAAGAGGAAAGACCCAATTCAAACAGAATTCAACTCAGTTGAGAAGCGTGAGTTTTCCGGACCTGTAGTCCATACACCTGAAGGTGTAAAACTAGTAGAGTACAAGTGCGAAAACAAAATATATAGCACATTTTGTTGCACAAGAATAATGCACGTCTTGTTTCACAAGAATAAAGCACGTCTTGTTGCACAAGAATAAAGCACGTCTTGTTGCACAAGTTTTTTGCAAAGACTTAGAATTGATTATGGGGAGACATATTCTCCTGTGGTGGATGCAATTACATTTCACTATCTCATTAGTCTGGCAATACATGAAAAGCTTGATATGCGTTTAATGGATGTTGTCACTGCATATTTGTATGGCAGACTTGACAATGATATTTATATAAGAATCCGAGAAGGATTTAAGAGAATCCCAGAAGGATTCAAGATGTATGATGCATGCAATTCAAATTCTCGAGAAGTTTGTTAAATTAAATTACAAAGATCTTTGTATGGTTTAAAACGATCTGGACGGATGTGGTATAACCGTCTCAGTGAATACTAGGCGAACCTATTTGCCCATGTATTTTTCATTAGAAAATCTGTTTCAGGATTTGTTATAACGGCTATTTATGTTAATCTAAATGTTATTGGAAGTCTAGAAGAACTTTCAATAGTTGTTAAGCTGCAAATGTGCCTACGAGGATAGAACTCCCAGAAGGAGTATTATCAGGAAGGCCAGTGATCTCACCTAACGAAATACATACCCCTGCCCAGAAGAGAGGGATGCCAATTGATTCCAAGGATTTGCATCCCCGTAAACGGGCGAGTGCACAAAAGTCGAATCCCGTTAGTGATAATAAAATTGGAATCTCATCCGATCTATCTCATAATATTGTTCCAGATTATGGATTCGTTTGGAAAACGAAGTCGGGGGACGCCTCGACATTGACATCCATTTCTGAGAATAAAGAAATATCAGTTAGTCATGCATGCATATATGAGATATGTAATCGGGATGAAACAATTATCAACGATGTATTTACTTATACAGTAGCAACTGAGTTTATATGTGGTAATGATATTGAACCTCGCTCCGTAAATGAGTGTAAACAAAGAATTGATTGGCCTAAATGAGAGAAAGCAATCCAGTCAAAGTTCGATTCTTTAAAGAAAAGAGGAGTGTTTGGACCAGTAGTTCCTACACCTCTTAGGGTTATAACCGTGAGATATAAATGGGTATTTACGAGAAAAAAGAATGAGAGAAATGAGATTACGAGATATAAAGCTCGCCTTGTGGTACAAGGTTTCTCTCAACGGCTTGGGATTGACTTTGATAAAACATACTCTCATGTTATGGAAGTTATTAGATTCTGATATTTTGTCAGATAATGATCCAGCAGATCAGAAGTCAAGACAACTGCGGCGACTGATTCACGAAGTCACTACCTAAAGCCACTTTTGAGAAGTATATGAAAACAATTGGCTTACGCAGATTGTTGGAGCTTCCACCATTGTAGTTTTCAGGGGGAGTATCCAGACGATACTCAGATTTCATTGTACTATTTTTCCTTCGCGCGGGGTTATTTTTCCCACCGGGTTTTGTTACCCGCCAAGGTTTTAACGAGGCAATGAGCGTTTATTGAAAAGATTGTGAGTTTCACTCTTTTCCTTCGAGATTATTTTTCCTAAATGGTTTTTGCTCGGAAGGTTTTTAATGAGGCAACATGTGCGGCACAATTACCATTCAATAGGAATCTCCAAGGAGGAGTAGGCGACTAAGAGATATTAAGTAATGTTTTATTCAGGGGGAGTATCCAGAAGATACTAAGATTACATTGTACTCTTTTTCTTTCGTGCGGGGTTATTTTTCCCACTGGGTTTTGTTACCCGCCAAGGTTTTAACGAGGCAATGAGTGTTGATTGAAAAGATTTTGCGTTATACTCTTTTCCTTCGAGATTATTTTTCCCACAGGGTTTTTGCTCAAAAGGTTTTTAATGAGGCAACACGTGATATCTTAGCAGCGGACATCCAAGGGGGAGTGTTATGATATATTATTGTGTGGATGTCCTTTGAACCGGAAGTTTACAAGATAATCTTTCGCGAAGCTTACTAGGGAAGCTTTGTAAATATCTTCAGCGAAGCTTACTAGAGAAGCTTTGTAAATATCTTTAGTGAAGCTTATTAGGGAAGCTTTGTAAATATCTTTAGAGAAGCTTACAGAGGAAGCCAATTTCCTCCTATAAATAGTAGGCTCTAGTTTTCATTTCAATAGACTTCAGAAGTTCTTAACTTCTACCTTTCTCTCTTGTACACTCTCTCTATAATAGTTTTGAAATAAAATAATATCTATTGAGATTATGCTCTTGGTTCTTCAGTTTTATAACCGTTTTTGTATTTTAGTTCTATTTTGGGTTTACATTTTTTTCTGTTGATATGAATTTGACATATCATTTGTAATTTCTTTCATTTACAGATTTTCCAAAGTTTCAAAAGGTCAGGGACTTTTGGGAGTCAGCATGGACCTGTTTTTCTTATAATTAATTTATTCAATAATAGAAAAACATAATATATAACAACCATGACATATTGCAAGGACAAAATCTTGACCAACATATACAAATATTTGCAATAATATTAAGAGGGCAAAGAGAATAAAATAAAAACCACCAGATTGACAAGAAGATGACTTCATTTTAAAAAAGCAATACTAGGGGCCAAAATAAAGTCAAAAAATATTGCTCACAAGATGAGGTGGCGATATTTTATTGGTTGCATCGATAATGGACCCGCCACATTCTAATTAAAAACACCAATAAAATTATTACACCTAGGATTTTGTGAGCATGTTTTTGTGACTTTTTGTGCCCCTAGTATTATTCTTTTAAAAATAGAAAAACAGGTCATTTAGTTAGTTGTCTATTACCTATATTATCCATAATTAGCTATTACTCCCTCTGTCCCTAAATGAATGTCCATTTTCAAGAAATCTTTGTCCCAAAATGAGTGTCTTTTTTTAGTATAACTTTCTCCATAAATGTTTTTTTTCGAATTTTTTTTTACCGATTTCTTTATACGTGTAAAACTAAATGTTTGGAAATGAGATTACAAGATTATATATGAATATTTGCTACCAAACTGTACAACAAAGTTGAGATTTTCAGTATCCTTAAAATGAAATTTGGACACTCATTTAGGGACAGAGGTTTGTAACATAATGAAACCGGCTTCTTTATTCTACACGCACGTTACTATCAAAGAGAACGAAATGCATCTTTTATCGGTGTATGCAGTTCGGTTCATATCCCAATTTGAAATCGAACCAAATCAAACTATGCCATCCGATTCAGTTTTTAAGTATGAGTGGTTTGGTTCAGTCTCAAAAATTTGTAAACCGCATGGTTCAATTTAGTTTGTTGTCTAATCCCTCCAACGAAACCCAGACCGGACCAAACAAAATCAAACCACAAAAACGAACCACCAGACCACATATATCAACTACTCCCTCCGTCCTATACTTATTGCTACTAAAAGTTAGTGCACGGTGATTAAAAAAATATGTTTAAAAAGTAAGTATTATAAGTGGGTAGGAGAGATAAAATAAGTTAATGGATAGTTGTTATGAGTGGGTAGGAGAGAGAAAATTGAACATTTTGGGTCAGTAGCAATAATTAGGGGACGCCCTAAACGGAAATAAGTAGCAATAAGTTTAGGATGGAGGGAGTACATATTTTATGTTGAGTTATATCGTTGAATTATTAAAAAGCGTACATTGCCGATTGTGCAGTGCGTTTACAATATCCATTTCATCGTTTGTTATATTCATTGCGGCACGTAAGTAATCAAGTAGTTTTAAATTGTCGATTGTGCATTGCGTTATCTTTGTTCGGCTTCTCTGTTCCTATAGTTTTTTTCTTCCTCTCACTTTTTTCTTAAATGGTATCTCTTGCATCCCTCCTCTTACTCCGGTACCCCTCACTCTTCTTCCATGATCACTAAATTTTTTAAACAAATATGACAATGAGTTGCAGTCTAAGTCATGGTATGACAATAGTCAGAATGGTGGTTTGAACCACGATCTCTACCATGACCTGAACAACCGTCTAGACCATTGTCTGAACCACATTGTTGAACTACGGTCTGAACCAAACATAACTAAACTATTTCAGTTTGATTTGGTTCGGTATGATTTTTTTCATGGTTCAGTTCAATCTGAAAATTTCTCAAACCGATGACTAGTAATTCGGTCTCTAAATTAGCCCAGATCGAACCAAACCGAACTGAACCATTTACACCCTTACTCTCAATACATACTCATCCGTTACATATAAATATAAGAGTCATATTTTCATTTATAAGTCATCTCAAATTAAGTATTGCTTTTCTAAATATAAAAATAGTTAAAAGTGCGATTTTGAAGCAATATAAGTAATACTTCATCTGTCCTGGAAAGATAGTCCCATTTAGACTTTTTATGGTCAATAAAATTTAGCTTTGACCAACCATTGGTGACTATCTAATCATTCTAGTGAAATTCTAAAATTTGTAATTGATAGATCATTAAGTGATTTATCAACAACATTTTTTAGAATTTCATTGTGATCATTAAATTGACACCAATGTTTGGTCAAAGTTTATTTTTGTTGATCATCAAACAAGTAAATAGTTTTGAAAAAAAAAATGACAAATCAATTGCAACGTATATAAGCCAGCATGGAGTTGATGCCAACTCCAAAACCTCTTCTTCTTTAAGATCAAAGATCAAAACCTTTTCTTTTTTTTTTTGTATCAAAATATCAAAAACTTTAATAATTATAACTAAACAACACTTTGTTCAAGCTCAATGATTTTGACAAATAAAGTTTGAACACATTCAAAATCCAACCCTACCCAAGATTATCATTGTACTCATTACATCTCTTAAAAGAACCAAAAAGAGATGCCAATTATCTCACTTGTACAGTTGTACTCATCTCCCTATCCCAATTGTACTTGGGGAGGGAATAAAAAGACTTGCTAATGCAAAGTCATAATTTCGTTTCAAAATAATTATCGCTTTCTCGCCCCCAAATAAAAATAAAAATAAGAAATTGACTACAAGCAAAACTGAAAGGACAACAAAGGCACAAGGGGTTTAATATTTACAAGACAATTTTCATTTTTTCTCTTTTCCAGATTTCAATCTACAAAATATTTACTGTCAAACAAGTCCATAAGGAGTGAAAAAAAAAAAAAAAAAAAAATCAAACCCTTAAAAATGAAAGAAGAAAAAAATACAACTAATAACATTTTAACCCACCCATTCTTCCTTCCATGACTATTTACAAAACTTCAAACTACCGCTTCTACTTCCCAAGCTAAAACTTCTTCCGGGAAGGAAGAACGAAACAAACCCTACACTAATCAAACTCTTCAATCCCGCAAACCTGCAGGCATTATTCTTCTTCTTCTTCATCTTAGTCAAACTCTTAAAAAAAGAAAAGAGAGAGAGAGAGACGTAATAGATTATCCATACCTTCATCCTATCTTAAAACTGGCAAGAAGTCCCGAGCCTTTGTCTCTGCCTCTGTCCAACAGTCACTGACTTGCGCTTGGCAAATGCTGAGTACAGCAGCTCTTGAAACTTCTCCAAAAACAGACTCCATTCTTCCTCTTTCATGTCAGCTAGCTTCACGAAACTGGCACTTGCAGGTAGCTGCTCATTTGCACTCCTGTGTCCTGATGATGAGTTTGCTAGGTATCCGTTTTCTGGCTTCGGTAAAGAAAATTTCTGGGTTTTCAAATTATCACCAAAACTAGTACTATTTATTAGGGACATTGAGAGTTTGGATATAGTAGTTAACTTTCTTGATGTGGGTACTGTTAAATTTCCCGTTTCTTTCTCTTCTTGTTCTTCTTCACTTTCCTCTTCCTCCTCAATGCTTTCCTCGAGTTTAGAGAGTGGGTTTCGACTGTTGCTAACTCCAAATCCATAATGGGAAGGAACCGGGTTCAAAAAACTTTCTGATGTCATCTTAGGGGTGAAGTCAAAGGCGGAATCTTCACATTCAATATCGAACAAGAACCCGTCTTCTTCTGATTCAGCTTTGGGGGATAATAACAACACCTCCCTCTCAGAAACCAGCCTCCTTGCATCAAGACACACAAGCTCAAGCTCACTAGGTTCCTCTTCACCACATCGAAACTCCCTAGTCATCATCTCACCAATCTCAGCAAGACAAAGACCATAATCAGCTGCTTCCTTGAGGAAAATGGTGCCAAGAATTAAAACTCGTAGGCAAGCCTCACGAATCATGGGCAGTTCACTTCTAAGCATGTCACAGTCATTAAAAGGATCAAGGGCCTTGATATAATCAAGCTCGTCATCTGAAAATGGAATTGAAGCCTGAGGCCAGTGGATCCACTCGAAATATGGATCCTCCAAAGTTTCTGGCAAGCAAAGGCCGTGATCAATTGGAGTGAGTTCCACCTGACCAAAATTCCCAACTCTGTCAAGCTTTTTAATGAGTAAATTACCGCCATGTCTATCTGTGTTAAAAATCCTAATGTCTAATATCCCAATACGATGCACAGCAGAAACAGGGAAGCTTGAAGTCCCATAATCACTAGCATCAAAATCATGAGGTATAAATTGTTGCAAAGACGCAAGCTTGCTAACAAGCTTCTTGCTCTGAGGCTTGTTCCCGTTTACTCCATCATTGACATTGAAGATTGAGTGGGTGATCTTTACTAGTGCAGTAGGAGGGACATTAGCAAAGTGATCATAGTCAAGGAGATATGCAGCAACTTCTCTAAAACCAGTTTCCCCAACTCGGACTGAACGCTTCAAGCCTGGTTGCCCAAGAGCTTTACCCACAAAGCCTTTTGGATTGTTTGGTGCAAAAGGTTCTTCATCAGTTGGCTTCACAATAGCAACACTCTCACCTCTTGTGTTCCTAAAGTAGTACGCACCTCCCAGACCACTGTGAACAGGTAACGGGTCAACACCAGTCTTCATTGCCTTGACAATTTCCTTGACCAGTTGCTTAGTTCTGGTAAAGCTACCCGAGTGCCCCAATATCTCAATAGGCCCACTTCGATCTTTCTGTTGTATATCCTTACCAGTAGGTGAGAGACAAGGAGTTGAAGAACTTCTGTGCAACAAGTTCCTTGTCAGTAGGAGAGGGGAATCATTACGAATTGCACTAAGGTCGTTCTTTAAAACCATATCACCAAAAGTTAAAGAGCTCTCTTCAACCGGAACATTAAGAGCAACCTGCAGCCTCCTCTTTACAGTATGGGCATTGTCAGTCCGATCTAGATCCATACCAAGAAGACAACCAGTTTCAGTCTGCACAAAAACACGCCTCCTACCAGCAGCTTTCCCGTCCATCCTATTATTTCCATGGTACTCTCTTCCAAGCGGACTACTAAAAACTTCCACGGCCATTTGAGTATGAACAGGGCTGTTTGACTTGGGTGACATGAAAGGATAAGACAGACCGATAACTATCACAGTCGGTAACTGAGATGGCAGTGGAAGATGACTTCCTCACTCTTACAAGAGCGCCAAACCCAAGGACCGATTGCAATTGCAATTGCAATTGAAAGAGAGGAGTGTGATTCACAAAAAAATCATTAACAGAAAAACCCCGAATTTCCAATCGCCCCCCAGAAATTTCCAGATCAGGACAACCGCGCAAGATTGTGTACAAAGGAGATAGAGAGAAGGAATGAGATCCTACATTCGGAGAGCCATCCGACAATCAAACTACCGCCCTACACCAATAATCTGTAAATAAAATAGGAGTTGGTAAAAAAAATGATACTGAACAATAACTTCAGCCCATACATCAAAACGCTTTAACTTCCTTTGGCTGAACATTAATGGACAGCAACCTTGACCAGATTCAGGGATCTTAACATCAGTTACAAAACTAAAGTAGATTGGATGAGCTATTGATATGGTTTAGCGTTCTCTATCAGATCTATTGACATAACTGGTCCCTTCTTCACTTACATTGACTCCTTTCGAGGGATCAAAATCATGGTGAAGGCATAAACAAATAACAACCAAGAACTGCATTTCATCTCAGTTCAAAAACTAAATTAGCAATCCAGTCATCAATGATTCAATATCCAGGTTACCAAAATAATCACACGGTGTATCACTAGAATCAAATTAGCCACTAAGCTCTTGTTCTGAAGATAATAACATTCTTATCCATTATCCAACACTAAACCCTACAAGAAAAACCACAAATTCCCAAAAATTCCAACAAAACCACATACTTTCCATAACTGATTACAGAAAAAATTCAGACGAATGAACAAAATCACTAACGATAAATCAGAATAAACACCAATTGAAAGACAAAATTTCCACAAAATTACTAATAGAGAATCATTCTGAAGCTAATGGATCCACTTTCAGATATAAAAAATGGATAAATAGAATGGGTAAACTCACCAGCAGTCGAGATCTGGTGAATTAATTAAAGATCCTGAAACAAGACAGGAGGATTGAATTCACAGCACAAGGAGGCGGCGGCGGAGGCGGCGGCGGCCGGGAAGAACGAATGAAAGTGAGAATCTAAAAAAGGTTCAACGTAGGAATCAAATCGCGGTGTTGTGCCGTGATTCGGAACAAAGACACAAGAAGAAAACCCTCTCTTTCTCTCTCCCCTGTTCCTCTTCCTCTTCCTTGTTCTTGCACTTTTTCCTTTCACTCTCTCTCTTCCTAACGTTGTCAGCACTGAATGTGTATATGTAGGTGTTTGTACGTATTCTAGATTTTTACCCTCTCTCTTTCTTGGAATGTTCCGTTTTAACTTGGACTTCACAACCACAAGTTACTATACTAGCCCTGTCCCCTGGTTAATTACTGATAACTCCAGTCCAACATGGTAGTATCGTCTAATTTAAATTTTAAAAGTAAAAAAAAAAAAAAAAAAAAAATTATTTACTCCCTCCGACTCTTAAAATGAGACGGAGGGAGTATACTCTAATTAAAAAGTTAGAAAAAAAAGAATTATTATCATAATAAATTTTAAAAGTTGTATTGATTTATTGTTAATGATAATTTTTTTATTAATAATTTTTGTTTTTTTATTAAGATAATTAAATTTTTCTGCATATTGTGGATCAAAATGCAGTGAAAAGGACAATTTTTATTTTGTCTTTGGAGTATAAAATAGACAGGAGAGCGTATTTTCTAATGTAGAATAAAAGGAACATTAAAAACTTACTAACACATTGTTCCATTTTAAATATTTTCTCTGATTCGGGGCCAATTTTGTACTTTCAGGTAAACCCTGGTTACAACATGTCTCTGTCATTTTTTTTTTTTTTAATCTTTGTTGAGAAGTGTCTAGAAAACGAAATTAGAGCCGCTAATCATGGAATGGATATGAGATCAGAGCCGTTGTTTGGGGGGCTCAAGGAGGGTTGTGACGTGGAGATAAACAATTGGGTCGTGACGTGTCAAAGTTAGCTTCAGCATAGGGTGTAGTAGTAGCGAATGGATGTTGTGTTTATAATTTCGGTGCCGATCTCATCTTACGTCTGCCTTTTACTTAACGAAAAAGCTATTTCCAGATCTGTTTTAACTGCATCCACTCCACTATCCATTTTTTTCTCAAATATCTAACGGTTTACATTTATGGATGACATCATTATGACATTATCATTAATAATTGTGAGCCATTAGATCATTGTGGCACTCTATTGTGAGCCATTAGATCATTGACACACAAAATAGTACAAGAAATCTAACTCAGAGTTCATTGAGTCGCCTCCACATTCCAAAATCCAAGACAATTTTTTTCTTGTTGACCAAAAAATGCCAAATATACCAACAATGACTAAAATAGAAAAATAATGCAATCAATGTACTCTCTATCTTGAAATAAATATTAATTTTTTTATTTTCGTTTGTTTCAAAATAAATATCTTTTTACTAATAATAGGGTATAAAATTTGATGATCTTCCTATACTACTCATTTTAATATGCACTGCAATATCATCGGACGTGTCACTCTACCCATAAAAATAGATTGGGGCACTCAAGGAAACATAACTAAAACCTTAAAACATTGGTTTGTTTATTGTGATATTTATTCTGAGACGGATGGAGTATTTAATTAAGCAATGTTTTTAACGTGCGCCCTTAAAGCATATAATTATAACAATTTTATTTAAAAAAATATGATAACAAAAATTGCTATAATTATATAGATTTACTATTATCGTTAAACTGCTGTCTTATCTCTTAAAAATACACGTTAAAAAAACTGTTAAATTAATTTTTAAGATGAGGTAGTAATCATGGCATGTCAATTAACGTGCACTATGTTTTTTGTTAGTGCATTTGTATATGACGTTAACGTCGTTGCATTCATTAGTGGAAGCAACTAAACAAGAGACGCCATTTTTCTTCTAATTGATACTTGAAATTCAGATTGACCAGAGTTGATAAATTTTGAAGAAATCAGGTGCTTGTCCAAAGTTATGAAATGAGTACTCTTTTGGTCTCTGAAATTTGTCTTATTTTTATTATTAATGGTCAACATAAATAGACTTTGACTAAACATTATTGTCGATCAAATCATTCTGGTTAAATTTTAAAAATTATTTACGACAAAAATGTTGGAGTAGAGATCTTAAAGGAGACAAAAGAAGAGAAACTGCACGGATTCAAGGCGGGCGCTCGAAGCTCCACCAGGCAGGCGCTTGGTCTTGGGCAGAAACTCCAGTTTCAGGAGAATGCAAGTGGGCGGGCGCCTGGGTGTCACCAAGCGGGCGCCTGGTCGCCGGGTAAGGAATACGCAGAAGTACAGTTTTTTCGGGTTTTCTTATATGTCTAGGTTTAGGACTCATTCTAGGTTGTGTATTTAAGCAATGTTCCGCCTCCATACTCATTGTAACTCAGATTTAACATATTATAGTTCAAGATCCTAGCTTGGTAGTGCCCCCAGACGTAATCAAACATATTGACGAACTGGGTAAACAATTTCTTGTGTTCCTTTGTCTTTTGCTTTGGTTGTTATTTCTTGTGCTTGTTTCTGGTGCTGTGTTTTCTTGCGATTTGCTTGGGAGTTGGGAGGGCTTTTCCACAACAACTGGTATCTAGCGCTCCGGTTTAACGATCTGGGTTTATCAAGCAATCAAGAATGGGCAAGGATAAACAAGCGGTGGAGAAATTCGATGGGTCTGACTATGGGTTTTGGAGGATGCAAATAGAGGATCTCTTGTATAATAAGGATCTCTATATGCCTCTAAAAGGAGTCAAGCCGGAAAGCGAAAAACAGGAAGACTGTGATCTTATGGATCGGAAAGCCCTAGGGGTGGTTAGATCTACTTTGTCAAAGTGGATCGCGAAGACTACCAAGAAGGCGAAAACCACTAAGGATCTATTGGATTATCTTACTGAGAGATTTGAAACTCCATCTGCTGCAAATAAGGTTGATTTGATACACAAGATGGGTAATCTCAAGATGCAAGAGGGAGGATCCTTAGCCAAGCACATCGATGAGTTTATGGATGTTATAGAATCATTGTCGGCGCTGGATATTACGTTTGGGAATGAGGTTCATGCTTGTGATTTGCTAGCATCCTTACCAGGAAGTTGGAGCGGAACGGTGACGGCGTTAAATGCTTCGGCATGTAAGAATAAATTAAAGTATGATGATGTTAAGGACTTTCTTTTAGGCGAGGAAAATCGTATGAAGAAGTTGGGAACACCATCTACTTCGGGATCGGCTTTAGCTACAACTAGCAGGGGAAAGCCGGGTACTAGCAACAAGGGGAGAACCGAATCAAAGGAAAACGTAGGAGGTGGTGAGTACAGGCCTAGAGAAAACAAGAATGTACCAAGGGTTGCCAAGGGATCGGTACAGTGCTATCATTGTAAAGAGTTAGGACACTACAAGAAGGATTGTCCCATGCAAGGGGATAAATCGGCGAATGTGGTAACTGGGGGTGAAGATGTACTGGTTCTAAGTGTTAGTAGTGCGCTAGAATCATGGGTGCTGGATTCGGGGGCATCATTCCACTCATGCGGACATGCAAAGGAGATGGAAAATTATACTTCCGGTGATTTCGGAAAGGTCTATCTGGCGGATGGCGAGCCTTTGGAAATCAAGGGGAAAGGGGATGTCAGAATAGGAGCATCGGACGGGAAGGTCTTACATATATACGGGGTCAGACACATTCCGGGTTTGAAAAGAACCTGTTATCAGTTGGGCAGCTTGATGAAGAAGGTTACAAGGTAACTTTTGGCTACAGGAACTGGGTTATTACCAAGGAGAATTCAGAGATCGCTCGGGGTAATAAAGAGGGGACATTGTATTTGGCGAATAACACCAAGGATAGTATTGTGGTGGCGTCAGCCAAGGGTGATACGGATTTGTGGCATTGTCGATTGGGTCACATGAGTGAGAAGGGAATGAAAGTACTTTGCTCAAATGGATTACTACCGGGTTTGAAGACAGTCAATGTGGGGATTTGTGAAGATTGTGTGTCTGGAAAATAGGCGAGAAGCAACTTCTCGAGGACAGGTAGGGCTTTGAGGGAAGCAAAGTTGGAATTGGTTCACACAGATTTGTGGGGGCCGGCCCCGGTAACTTCTCTAAGTGGTGCGTCATACTACATGTCGTTTATTGATGATTCGACAAGGAAGGTCTGGGTTTATTTCTTGAAACACAAAGATGAGGCATTCGAGGTGTTTAAGAAATGGAAGGCCTTGGTGGAGAATCAGACGAGTCTTAGCTCAAAAGCTTGAGGTTTGACAATGGTGGGGAGTATGAGCTCGGGGAGTTCAAGGAATATTGTGCAGCGAATGGTATTCATATGGTGAAGACACCAAAGGGCACACCTCAACACAACGGGTAGCAGAGAGAATGAATAGGACTTTGAACGAGCGGGCTAGAAGTATGAGATTGTAGTGTGGACTTCCGAAGACGTTCTGGGCATATGCGGTTGACACGGCTGCTTTCTTGATCAATAGGGGACCATCGGTACCATTGGAGAATGAAATTCCAGAGGAAGCATGGAGTGGCAAGCAGGTAAATTTGTCCTTTCTTCGCATATTCGGCTGCGTTTCATATGTTCATATAGACTCTGCTGATAGAAGTAAATTAGATGCTAAATCTGTAAAGTGTACATTTATTGGTTATGGCGGGGATGACTTCGGGTATAAGTTTTGGGATGACCAAAATCATAAGGTTATTCGTAGTCGGGATGTCATATTCAATGAACAGGTTTTGTACAAGGACAGAAAAGGGGCATCTGATGAGATTAGTTTGGAACCAGAGGTTGTTGAGGTAGATATTCCAGACTCGGGTGGGAGCAGGACGGTTCATGATGACCATGATCAGGGGTCACTGAAGATGAACCACATACTCCAGGACCGGATATTCCGCTGCGCAGATCCAACAGATTGCGTGGATCTCCTGATAGGTATTCTCCTTCGAATTACTACTTGTTGTTAACAGATAGTTGTGAACCAGAGTGTTATGCGGAGGCTGTTCGTAGTGCACTTTGTGATAAGTGGAAAGCTGCGATGGATGATGAGATGGACTCATTGAAGGCCAATAAAACTTGGGAGTTGATTAAATACCTAAGGGGAAGAAGGCATTGCATAACAAGTGGGTTTACAGGATCAAGGAGGAGACAAACGGCAGTAAACGTTACAAGGCAAGGTTGGTTGTAAAGGGGTTCCAAAAAAAATATGGTATTGACTACACCGAGGTCTTCACTCCTATTATGAAGATGACCACTATCAGAATGGTTTTGGGGATAGTAGTGGCAGATAACTTGTTGCTGGAACAAATGGATATAAAGACGGGCTTTTTTCATGGTGATTTGGAGGAAGAAATTTACATGGAACAACCAGAGGGATGCTTGTCTAATGGTAACGAGGAACTGGCTTGCAGATTGACTAAGAGCTTGTATGGCCTTAAACAAGCTCCTAGGCAGTGGTACAGGAAGTTCGATGGATTCATGCATGATATTGATTTTATCAGATGTGAGGCGGATCATTGTTGCTACTTTAAGAACACTGACAACTGGTACATAATATTGCTATTATATGTGGATGACATGCTAATAGCAGGCTCTAGCAGTAGAGAGGTAAACAGATTGAAGGCACAGTTGTCAGAGCGGTTCGAGATGAAGGATTTGGGGGAGGCCAGAAAAATCTTGGGCATGCGGATTGACCGGGATAGGGAGTCGGGTAAGTTGATTCTTTCACAAGCAGAGTACGTCGAGAAGGTCTTGGCAAGATTTTTCATGGAAGAGGCAAAGCCAACAGGTACACCATTGGGTATGCACTTTAAGCTATCCGAGAAGACTCACCTAAGGGCAAGGAGGAGCGTGACAAGATGGGAAAGACTCCATATGCTTCGGCAGTGGGGAGTCTAATGTATGCTATGGTGTGTACAAGGCTGGACATTGCACATGCGGTGGGAGTAGTCAGCCGGTTCATGGGCAATCCAGGGAAGCAACATTGGGAAACGGTTAAATGGATCCTTCGTTACTTAAAGGGTACTGCTGGTAAGGCTCTATGTTTCTCAAGCAAGGATGTCGTGTTAGCGGGTTATGTTGATGCGGATTTGGCATCAAGTGATCTTGATAAGAGGAGAAGTACTACGGGTTATGTTTTCACATTGGGTGGTACGGCTATCTCCTGGGCTTCTAAATTGCAAAAGATCATGGCTCAGTCGACTGCACAAGCAGAATATGTGGCAGTGACAGAGGCAAGCAAAGAGATGGTATGGTTGCAGAACTTCTTGGGTGAACTTGGGAAGACGCGAAGTGGTAATGCTCTCTACAGTGACAGTCAGAGTACAATTCATCTAGCAAGGAATCCGGAGTTTCATTCTAGGACGAAGCACATCGAGCTGAGGTTTCATTACATCAGGCATCTCTTGGAGAGGAAGATCTTAAGGCTGGAGAAGATTCAAGGATCGGAGAACCCGGCTGACATGTTGACCAAGGTTGTAAACCTTGAAAAGTTGAAGCTATGCATAGCTTCAATTGGTCTTGATAGGAAAGGAGGAAGGCACTACCATGATCGAGGTGAGCACTAGGAAGGCACTAAAGATGAGTTGAAGACGGATACGGGGCTTATACACGGGTTGATCTCTAGGTGGGAGATTGTTGGAGTAGAGATCTTAAAGGAGACAAAAGAAGAGAAACTGCAAGTATTCCAGGCGGGCGCTCGAAGCTCCACCAGGCGGGCGCTTGGTCTTGGGCAGAAACTCCAATTTCTGGAGAATGCAAGTGGGCGGGCGCCTGGGTGTCACCAAGCGGGCGCCTGGTCGCCGGGTAAGGAATACGCAGAAGTGCAGTTTTTTCGGGTTTTCTTATATGTCTAGGTTTAGGACTCATTCTAGGTTGTGTATTTAAGCAACGTTCCGCCCCCATACTCATTGTAACTCAGATTTAACATATTATAGTGCAAGATCCTGGCTTGGTAGTGCCCCCAGACGTAGTCAAACATATTGACGAACTGGGTAAACAATTTTTTGTGTTCCTTTGTCTTTTGCTTTGGTTATTATTTCTTGTGCTTGTTTGTGGTGCTGTGTTTTCTTGCGATTTGCTTGGGTGTTGGGAGGGCTTTTCCACAACAAAAAACAAAATATTTTTGAATTTAATTGTGATCATTAAACGACACTAAGTTTAGTTACATTAATTTATGTTAACCATAAAAAGTCAAAAAAAAAAATTTGAATTGGAGAGAGTAGTTTTTATTTTCAAAGGAAAAAAAAAAAAAAAAGAACTCAAAATTTTCTTGACTGTCATGACCAACTCTATTTTATTTTTTTCTTTGAGTTACTTGGTTAACACCAGGTTTTAAAATATGACTTTAAACTACAAGAAAGGGATAGGAAACTATTTTTTTTTTCTTATGCATACTAAGAAACTATTATCAATTTATTTTCTTTGTTTCAAAATAAGTGTTATTTATTTGAAAATTGTATCCCAAGTTATATGCCTATATTTGAATCAACTTTTTCTATAAATAAGTTTTTATCATTTTACTCATATTTCATTAAATATTTACAAAAAATTAAAAATATATAATAAAAATACTTGTACGTTTTCATTACAAATTTTTCTCAAACCTAAAGCGACTCTTAATAGACATTTCATGCCTTTAAAAAAAAATACGAATTAAGTCTCTTGTGTGAATGTTTCATGTATGTGATGAGACGGATATCACTGAGAGAAAACGGGCTTGCTCTGCCTTGCCTACACGAATACAACCCACTAACTCTCAAAATCTGACTCATACGTTAGACCATCCAAATTATTGTCTTTGAAAAAGGAGTGTTAGAATTTGCTGGGACAGAACTTATGGGTTTTGGAGGGAGACATTAATTAAACATTAATCAACGTGGGATTAGGTGAAGATTGGGAAAATCAAATTTCTTTTCTACACACATGAACAAATCTTTTCCTGTTGTTAGTCAAAATCATTAAGGTTCCATCTGGATCCTAATTAACCTTCACTTTCTTATCAAACCCTTAATTCACACAAAATTATACAAGGGAGAGATTGGAATAACATGAATGATGTCGTGTTATTGGCCATTGACAATGACATTAGACTGCATAAAAATTTCTGTTTTATGTGGTGAATTGTTTTATAGGGCATTTCAATCATATACATCACACTATTGACTCGTAAACCGTTTAATTTATGAGTGTCCATTTTCTAAAATTTCAAGCGTATCAACTCGGGCATATCATATCATGATTCCGCTAAGTCAGTGCATTAGCTTAATAGTGTGGACGATAACAAAGTAGTGTTGGAGATATGTGTTGTGTTGGTGTGTATGATACGGTGGGGTGGGGGGTTTGGTACGGTTGGTGTAAAGAACGTGCAGTGCTAGTGGGTAGGGTGATAACAATTTTGGTCCCCTCACAGTGGCGGAACTAGGAATTTGTATCAACAGGGGTGAAGATTACGCAATAAAAAAATTTAACTGTATTTTCATCAATGGTGGCAAAAAAAAACCTAGTGCATTATTATTATGTCAAAGGGGGGCAAATTTCCACAAATCACACTGCCCCTCAAATTTTTGTAAATTTTGCACTAGTGAAATTTTGTTTTTAAAAAATCAATGGGGGCAATTGCCCCATTTGCCAGGGGTAGCTCCGCCATGACTCCTCCTTTCTCCCGATTCAATCGTTTATTTTCACCACTTATTTCTTCAACTACTTTAATAACCTTATTGTTGTGTGATTTACTCTCTTAAGTCATACTATATAAATTAAAGTTATAGTACTCCCTCTGTTCCTAAATGAGTGTCCAATTTTGAAAAATCTTTGTCCCAAAATGAGTGTCTTTTTTAAGTGTAACTTTGTCTCTAAATGTTTTTTTTTCGAAAATTTTTTCACCGGTCTCTTTATACACGCAAAATCAAGTGTTTTGAAAGGTGATTACAAGATTATATATGAATCTTTGCCTCCAAAATTTTACACAAAGTTGACATTTTTTATTTCCCTTAAAATGAAATTTTGACACTCATTTAGGGACAGAGGGAGTACTACTTTCAGTATTATGTAATAACCCATCTCACATCGGTTAGGTGTGGGAGTTTAGTGTTATAGTTATAGAGTAGGTTTTCGGGGAAACTAGTTTCTGCATAAGTTATAAAAAGCTCATTTTTTAATATTATTATTACCCCTAAACCTTAAACCCTAAACTTTAAACTCTATAAAAACAAGACTTTTTATAACTTATAGAGGAAATAGTTTTTCCCAAAATTCTATAAGCCCACAAAACTATCATTCAGAATCAAATTATATAATTTTTATATTATTAATTTATATAAACTTATTTATGAAAATGAAATTTTAAAATTTATTACAAATACTACATTCGTCCCAGCTCAATGTGCACTGTTTGACTTTTTTGGTCAACTCAATCAAACTTTTACCATCATTTTCTGAAAATCTAGATATTCTTGTGCAATTTCAAAAATTGTTCTTGTTTTATCGTTAAGAATATTATCAATAACTTTTTTAAAAAATTGCATAGAGATATCAAGATTTTCATAAAATTATAGTAAAAGTTTAATTGAGTTGACCAAAAAAGTCAAACAGTGCACATTGAGCTAGGACAGAGGTAGTACGACATTAAACATATTAATAATGACGATGTTTTAAACTTCGGTTGGAGTTATGAGTATTCAGATTCATCCGTTACATGTAGAGCCGTCAATTTGGGGGCAATTGCCCCCTTATAAAAAATCCATTTTTTAATATTATTATTACCCCTAAACCTTAAACCCTAAACTTTAAACTCTATAAAAACAAGACTTTTATAACTTATGGAGGAAATAGTTTTTCCCAAAATTTTCTGATCGCTATAAGCCCACAAAACTATCATTCAGCATCAAATTATATAATTTTTTGTTTATTAATTTATATAAACTTATTTATGAAAATGAAAATTTAAAATTTATTACAAATACAACATTAAACATATTACTCCCTCCGTTTCATAATACATGACGTTTTAGGAGCAATTTTTTGTTCCAAAATATTTGACGTTTTACTATTACCAAGAAAGAATTACTCTTGTTTACCTATTATAACCTTATTCATTAATTGTGAACTATTTCTTGTATAAACATTTAAATGCTTAGGTAATTGGATATTTTTAGGGGCACATATGTCTTTTTAATATGTATTAATTGCATTTCTTAATATGTGTGAAGAAGTTTAAAACGACATTTATTATGAAACTGAGGGAGTAGTAATGACGATGTTTTAAACTTCGGTTGGAGTTATGAGTATTCAGATTCATCCGTTACATGTCACTCTCATGGTCATTTTTTTTCGCTGTATAGTTTTTTTAAAATAGAAAGTATTTATTTAAAATGAAGAGACCATTACAATATAAATTTAAGTAAAATAAATATATTTCGTATGTAATTATAGAAGCTTAAATTTTACTAATAAATGACCGATGGGCTGTAAGCATTAAACTATTGTATGACCAAACAGTCAACTAGAAGCCATGACTATCCACGTGATGCCGACTTGTGTGGGCCCCTTTTGATAATTCCTTCTCACACCGGTCAGTATTATCCAGCCACGTGTTCATCCTCACTTCTCGTTATGCCCCGGTTTTTCTGTTGGACATTGTAGTTTGTGCCCCTCGTTTCATGTATAGTACTCACTCCGTCCCACCCGAATTATGGTTTTTTTTGTTGGGCATGGGGATTAAGGAAAAAGTGTTAGTGAAGTAGGTATTTGTGAGTATGAAAAGTAAAGTAGGAAAGAGAAAGTGGGGTAGAGAATAATGAATGAAAAGTTGTTGTAAGTGTGAATGTGTGTCCCATTAAATAAAAAACTTCCATTTTGAGGTTGTCCTAATTCGAGTGGGACACCCAAAATAGAAATTTGTCATAATTCGAGTGGACAGAGGGAGTACTAGTTTTCTATCACCAACTTCTACTCCATTTTTCGATCACCAATCTGGCAAACCATTTATTACAACGATGAGAAAGTCTTGTTTGAGCGGTTTCACACGTGAAACGGGTTTGATAACAGAGAAAATGAGCTTATTTTTTTCCTGCTTATAATAGGACAAATCATTTATTCTCTCAAAAAGATCTGTGTCATATGTAAGACTGTTTCACGGAAATTTTTGTAGTGGTACATTGTACATAACAGAAAATTACTTCATAAGATCATTTTAACTTCTAAAATATTCGGAAAGAATTGAGACGGTCAAAAATAAAAAATGAGATGTGGCTAATATAGATTGATCGATGAAAAAACACATACTCCTTCTGTCAAATAAAGCTAGTCACCGTCGACTTTGTAAGATCAATGAACGTAATTTTTTTATCAAATATTAATTTCAATTTGTAATTTTAATGAGGTTTTTTAAAATATAATTGCTATATTATTTATTAATTTTACAACTTATAGTTTTGTAGAAATTCAAACGAGATTAATTTTTCAGGATTGAAAAGGTATATTATTATACTCTCGGTGAATTTTAACAAAAACATGATTACTTAATTTTAGTAGGCTAAAGACAATGGATATCTTAAATTAAAATATTAGAAATTATAATCATTCAGTTAGTTGAATTTTAAGATATGGGCCAAAGATAAGAAATGTGATGTAGCAGTATATCTCGGTGAAGAAAATCGAGACACATATTTTGCAAAAATAAAAATAAAAATAAATATAAAAATGAAGGATTCTATAAATAAAGTATGTTTGATGGTTTAAATTACTAATTGATGCGGACACTAAGGCGTTGAAGTTTTTGGAGTAATTTCAGCGAGTGTGCCGAAACCGTCATAACTTTTGACTCCGGATGAACCGCGGAACGCACCGCATATCAAATCGAACGTCGGAGCGAGACGGACAAAAGCCGTTATCTTTAATTTGGACGTAGATGTTGTCAACTTTGCATGCATATTCATTTTTATATGAGAATTTGTATTTTTTGTTATTTAGTGAAAAAAATTAAAGCTAATAATTAATGGTTAAAATCTACACATCTATATAAAATATAAAAGCAAAAACATTTCAAGCCTTCTCATTAAGCCACATGGAATTATGACGTGGAAATCCACGTAGCATTATTTTATAGGCAAATGTATATAATACTTATTTCAGGAAATGATTTAGTTTTTTAAAACTGATTTTTTTTAAAAAAAAACAAATATTTTCTGAGCTTAAATGCCGAAAACATGATTACTTAATTTTAGTAGGCTAAAGATAATGGATATCTTAAATTAAAATATTAGAAATTATAATCATTCAGTTAGTGGAATTTTAAGATATGGGCCAAAGATAAGAAATGTGATGTAGCAGTATATCTCGGTGAAGAAAATCGAGCCACATATTTTGCAAAAATAAAAATAAAAATAAATATAAAAATGAAGGATTCTATAAATAAAGTATGTTTGATGGTTTAAATTACTAATTGATGCGGACACTAAGGCGTTGAAGTTTTTGGAGTAATTTCAGCGAGTGTGCCGAAACCGTCATAACTTTTGACTCCGGATGAACCGCGGAACGCACCGCATATCAAATCGAACGTCGGAGCGAGACGGACAAAAGTCGTTATCTTTAATTTGGACGTAGATGTTGTCAACTTTGCATGCATATTCATTTTTCTATGAGAATTTGTATTTTTTGTTATTTAGTGAAAAAAAATTAAAGCTAATAATTAATGGTAAAAATCTACACATCTATATAATATATAAAAGCAAAAACATTTCAGGCCTTCTCATTAAGCCACATGGAATTATGACGTGGAAATCCACGTGACATTATTCTATAGGCAAATGTATATAATACTTATTTCAGGAAATGATTTAGTTTTTTAAAACTGATATTTTTTTTTAAATCAAATATTTTCTGAGCTTAAATTACGAAAACATGATTACTTAATTTTAGTAGGCTAAAGATAATGGATATCTTAAATTAAAATATTAGAAATTATAATCATTCAGTTAGTTGAATTTTAAGATATGGGCCAAAGATAAGAAATGTGATGTAGCAGTATATCTCGGTGAAGAAAATCGAGCCACATATTTTGCAAAAATAAAAATAAAAAAAATATAAAAATGAAGGATTATATAAATAAAGTATGTTTGATGGTTTAAATTACTAATTGATGCGGACACTAAGGCGTTGAAGTTTTTGGAGTAATTTCAGCGAGTGCGTCGAAACCGTCATAACTTTTGACTCCGGATGAACCGCGGAACGCACCGCATATCAAATCGAACGTCGGAGCGAGACGGACAAAAGTCGTTATATTTAATTGAGTAAACTACCAAAATGACATGCGTACTATTCCAGATTATCATGTTTACCTATGTACTATCGAAACAATCAATTCAACATGCATACTATTTATAAAATAACCAAAATAACCTAAATCGTTAATTAATGTTAACTGAAGTTAAGAGCATTAGTTTTTTAACAGATATTACACTTAAAATTTTCAAATTGCCCCCCTAACAAACAAACTCCTAACCCACTTAAATGAGTACTAAAATGACCTATGAACCCTCAATTTTTTCCTTCTGTCTTCTCCCTCCATCTCCCACCCAAATTTTCATAACCAGATTCAAATTCCAATTTGAATCATTGACCATGGCGGCATGGCAGAAACACAATTCCGCTAACTCCTCTCCATTCCGATTTATTATCATTAACTGGAAAAGCTTACAAATTTCCAGTGAAATTGTTGATTTCTAATATCAAATTAACAAACTCAGAATTACTTTGGCAACCCACTTTGAATCTCTTAGAAACTGATGCAACTTTAGGGCTATTTTTGAAGATGAAAGAAATTGATAAACCCAACTCTCAAATTTTAAATCAGTTTATTGTTTGATTGCGCCTAGAGGGAACGTCAAAATTTATGACTATAGTTAGCTTGCGATTCTGCAGTGACCGGAAAAAATGGAGTATGGCGAGAGTTTTGAATTGGACCGGAGATGTTGGACAGGTCGGCTTTGGGAGTAGAAGAACACGTTGTCGGAAATTGGACGCCGACAAGGAACTATTGAACCTGTGATTGAGTACATGAGTCGGAGATGGACAGAGAATCGACGCAAAAGAGGGTGACCAGAGATGGTAGTGTCGCCGGCAATTGTGTGCGTGCGGCTGGGTTTGTGCGACGCAACGATGAAGACCGGCCGCTTCTTAGAAAGTCTGATCTAGGTATTTCATCTTGCCTTTTTTAGATTTGGCTGTTCATTCTGGATTATGGAGGTTAACAAATTTTACTTTTTCTCAAACCATAAATATCTCAAAAAGAAAAAAAAATCTGAATAGAAAATATTAGTTTTCTTAAAGTTTATATGAATATTAATAAGGGTAAATAAGTCATTTCAGCACTTAACAAAGAGAGTTAAATTTCTGTTAAGTTATGGGGGCAATTTAATATTTTTTTGTAGTAATCTGTTAGAACACCGACATCCGTTAACTTCCATTAAAAAATTTAACGATTTTGGTTACTTTTGTTATTTTGTAAATAGTACGCAGGTTAGATTGGTTGTTTCAATAGTACGGAGGTAAATATGATAATCTGGAATAGTACGCATGTCATTTTGGTAGTTTACTCATATTTAATTTGGACGTAGATGTTGTCAACTTTGCATGCATATTCATTTTTCTATGAGAATTTGTATTTTTTGTTATTTAGTGAAAAAAAATTAAAGCTAATAATTAATGGTAAAAATCTACACATCTATATAATATATAAAAGCAACAACATTTCAAGCCTTCTCATTAAGCCACATGGAATTATGACGTGGAAATCCACGTGCCATTATTCTATAGGCAAATGTATATAATACTTATTTCAGGAAATGATTTAGTTTTTAAAACTGATATTTTTTTTAAATCAAATATTTTCTGAGCTTAAATTACGAAAACATGATTACTTAATTTTAGTAGGCTAAATATAATGGATATCTTAAATTAAAATATTAGAAATTATAATCATTCAGTTAGTTGAATTTTAAGATATGGGCCAAAGATAAGAAATGTGATGTAGCAGTATATCTCGGTGAAGAAAATCGAGCCACATATTTTGCAAAAATAAAAATAAAATAAATATAAAAATGAAGGATTCTATAAATAAAGTATGTTTGATGGTTTAAATTACTAATTGATGCGGACACTAAGGCGTTGAAGTTTTAGGAGTAATTTCAGCGAGTGCGCCGAAACCGTCATAACTTTTGACTCCGGATGAACCGCGGAACGCACCGCATATCAAATCGAACGTCGGAGCGAGACGGACAAAAATCATAGGGCAAAGCCTCTTGAGGCGGGGTCTAAAACAACAAAAAAACGTTATTTAAGGCCTTAAACGGGCTTCTTTATATCCTTGCAAATGAGATGGTGAATTTATATTCTGAGTTTGAAAATAGCTTTCATCACTTAATATCCTTGCAAATTATATGGTATTATATAGATCACTTAATTTTATTTTGTACCATTATCTCAGTTTGAAAATGCATTTCATCAGTTTTTCTTAATTAGTTAACTTTATTATTCCCGTCGAATTCCGACGGGTTACTCACTAGTTTATTTAAAATGAAGAGACCATTACAATATAAATTTAAGTAAAATAAATATATTTCGTATGTAATTATAGAAGCTTAAATTTTACTAATAAATGACCGATGGGCTGTAAGCATTAAACTATTGTATGACCAAACAGTCAACTAGAAGCCATGACTATCCACGTGATGCCGACTTGTGTGGGCCCCTTTTGATAATTCCTTCTCACACCGGTCAGTATTATCCAGCCACGTGTTCATCCTCACTTCTCGTTATGCCCCCGGTTTTTCTGTTGGACATTGTAGTTTGTGCCCCTCGTTTCATGTATAGTACTCACTCCGTCCCACCCGAATTATGGTTTTTTTTGTTGGGCATGGGGATTAAGGAAAAAGTGTTAGTGAAGTAGGTATTTGTGAGTATGAAAAGTAAAGTAGGAAAGAGAAAGTGGGGTAGAGAATAATGAGTGAAAAGTTGTTGTAAGTGTGAATGTGTGTCCCATTAAATAAAAAACTTCCATTTTGAAGTTGTCCTAATTCGAGTGGGACACCCAAAATAGAAATTTGTCATAATTCGAGTGGACAGAGGGAGTACTAGTTTTCTATCACCAACTTCTACTCCATTTTTCGATCACCAATCTGGCAAACCATTTATTACAACGATGAGAAAGTCTTGTTTGAGCGGTTTCACACGTGAAACGGGTTTGATAACAGAGAAAATGAGCTTATTTTTTTCCTGCTTATAATAGGACAAATCATTTATTCTCTCAAAAAGATCTGTGTCATGTGTAAGATTGTTTCACGGAAATTTTTGTAGTGGTACATTGTACATAACAGAAAATTACTTCATAAGATCATTTTAACTTCTAAAATATTCGGAAAGAATTGAGACGGTCAAAAATAAAAAATGAGATGTGGCTAATATAGATTGATCGATGAAAAAACACATACTCCTTCTGTCAAATAAAGCTAGTCACCGTCGACTTTGTAAGATCAATGAACGTAATTTTTTTTATCAAATATTAATTTCAATTTGTAATTTTAATGAGGTTTTTTAAAATATAATTGCTATATTATTTATTAATTTTACAACTTATAGTTTTGTAGAAATTCAAACGAGATTAATTTTTCAGGATTGAAAAGGTATATTATTATACTCTCTCCGTCCCAAAATGATATTCACATTTGACTATTCAAATTTTTTAAGGATATGAACACTTGATTCACTTGTCATGTTTTGTTTGGGCACTTCTAAGCATAGGCTGTAGAAATGTGAAGAACTTTTTTAGACAATAAAAAATGTCAAATGAGAAGATCATTTTGGGACGGAGTGAGTACACATATTAGTCTAACAAATAAGGTTACTATATTCTTTCAAGAAAAAAGAATAATGTTAATCCCTCCGTCTCAGACTAATGTTCTTATTTTCTTTTTTTGTTTGTCCCATACTAAGATTTTTAATTACTTTATTATCTAAAATGTTTAATGAGGCCCAATTGTCATTCTCACAATAAAAACTCTTTACCCATTTTCCCTTTCCTACTTTCCCTACTTTACTTTTTATACTCACAATTTTTTTATTTATTTTTTAATTTTCGTGTAAAATCAAACTAAGAACTTTACTCCGAGAGAGAGACGGGGTAGTATTATATTTGATCATTAGATCCGATTTCTTAGGATAATCAGATGGGCGGGCGGTGCTGAAGCACGTCACGTGGGTTCGGATTTATGAGAGGTTCATGTTCTGCGCCTGCTGTTTTCATTTTCCTACTCCCGTAAAAGATTTTTATGGGCTATAGTGATGAGTCATCGAAACAATAACTGGAATTTGGGTGCAACGTACGTACATTTTGTTCTTCAATCTAAAATATACGTATAAATGAACTTGTGGTTTTAAGGAATTTGAAACTGTTATTTATTTTATTTTTTTAAAAAGATGTTTATGTGAGAAGGTAAAGAGAGAAATTGGACACTAAATTTCATCAATTGTGAGATTTCGCCACACTTTTTAAGAACAAAGAAGAATTTGGGACGATAAAAATGAAGGATTTGAGATGATGACGAAACACTACAACAAAAATGAATTTTATCAGTACTTTAAAAAGTTGCAGGAACTGAAAAAATAAGTGCCATAAAAGCTATTTCCGTTACATACTTCAGCTGAACATTGTCAACCTAATTAAATTTTCTACTTGCTCTGTCATAAAGTCATAAAATGAATATTAAAAAAAAAAAATTAATTTTTAGTTGTCAAATTTATTAATTTGATACACCCTCCATTGAAAATTAAATAAACAAAAGTATTTCAAAATTTGCTTTTCCATTGAAAATTAAATACACAAAAGTATTTTAAAATTTGCTTTTGCTTATGGTTAACACATCAGCTCGACGGGTTACATATTACACATGTATAAATGTTGCACAACATGAAGGGAATCAACTTTTAAAGATACAAGTGTATGTAATTTATATTTTTTTCCAAAATATGAATACCAAAACATCATGATGGGGGTATATATGTGTTTTGGGAATTTGGCTTTGGGTAACTTTGGGTGGGTCCCATTGAGTTTGACCAAAGTCAATGTTTATACACATTATATGTTATACCATGAAGCAAATTGATGTTTTGGTGAAAGCCAAATTATGGGTGGAATCCATAGTAATTAGACCTTAAAGTTAGACATTTATGAGCCTTTAATGCCATTAATGAAATGAGTTGATTGTCATCCCACATGGGATAGAAAGGCAAAGACTCCCATATTGTTGGTGGAGTAAAAGGCTTTAGTGCCATCCCACGTGGAAATGAGATGGGTAGTTAAAATGCCATAAATTACTTGGCACTTCATACACTCATGTTCAAGTTACATGTGAGGTGGGTTTGAACCTTTCCCCACACGCGCTCTCGCTCGGCACGGCCGGGCTTGGGCTCGGGCTCGGGGCTCGGGAATCTCACTTAATCTGTTGCTGCTACTGTTTTATACTCCAACAATACGCACCTTTTGTAAAGCAGTTGTTCAAAGTGTTGGAATTTTGGTTTTACAAAAGTAAGGTTTGACCGATTTTGATCAATAATTTCATTAGGTTTCTGTTGGTCCCTAAAGGGCAACAAGGGTGTGAAAATCGCTAGAGGGGGGGGTGAATAGCGTTTTAAAAATCTTTTCAAACCCTTTGCAATTCAATGGCAGATGCGCACAACTCTTATTTTGGCTAAGTATAGCGCGCAGTAAGAGTGTGAAATGCACAGCGGAAATTTAAAGCAGCTCTGCGCAGGGTATACTGCGCAGAGATAAAAACGCACGCGCTAAGTATGAGGCTAAAGAGTGGCGCAAAAAGGATTCTAAGGCAAATGAGCAATAACAATTACAACATCAAAGTGTAGCAATCTGAAAGATCAAACAAAGCAGTTCATAAAAAGTTAGGCAGGAAATATGCAGTAAGTATAATGAACACGCTATTTGGAGAGGTTCGATCGATGAAAGATCTACATCCTCTACCAAGATGGTTAGTCTTGGATTTCTAATAGAGATCTTATTATATGAGAGAGTATTACAAATTACAACTTTTGAGCTCAATACTAACTCAAGATCTATTATCTATGAAGAAAAAATCCTAGACTAAACCGGTGTATCTCAAGAAGTAAGATCAAAATGATCAAAGCTTCAAAAGGTGTGTGTGTGACAGAAATTCTGGGCTCTATGAATATGAAAGATGAAGAGCACCAAGAATTCTGGTGATATAGGCTTTGTGATATGAGCAGGAGTTTTGAAGGTTTGAAGATCTTGAAGGCTGTTCTAAAGAATCTGGAAATACTAAGCAGCAGTCTTCAGATCTTCAAGGTTTAACAATGAAGCATGAAACTCGAGCTCTGAAGCATAGTGGCCAACAAGAGGGGCTTGATAAAAGGGCCGATAGAAGGGAAATTAAAGGCAGCTTGGAAATGAAGATGAGCAGGCTATTTATAGCTGAGAGCTTGAATATAGCCGTTGGAGCTCTGAGCAAAGACAATGAGCTGGCACAAAGTGATTGGCGCGCAGCTGTCCTTTATAGCCGTTGGGGCTCTGATCAAAGATGATGACCTGGCACAATATGATTGGTGCGCAGGTGATTTAGAGCCGTTTGGAGACTAAGCATGAAGACCAAATTCAAAAGCTTCTTCTAGAAGGTTGACAGCTGTCTTCACTTGAGATATTTCTTTGAAGCGTGTCTCCACCAATGGTTTTGCTGAGTGTGCTTATTTTGTCGTTTGTGCACACCTCAGCATTTTAATAAGCGTGCATCTTCTAAGCGTTTTCCAAGCTTTCTAGAATGTGAGATCAGGAGATGAGGAACTTGACCAAGGTTGTGTCCGCGCACAAAGGCATGCGTATTGCCGGCGCGCATGGATTCAGCGCATGAGCAGCATGCGCACCATGCTTGGTCACAAAACGATCTCTTGAGAGTTTGGGGAATGAGATCTTGAAAACTGAGCAGGGTCAAGGGCTGCGCAAGATATCTATGCGCAGTGGCGACCTGCGCAGAGAACATTCTGCGTAGTGAAATGAATCCTGCTTAGAAAATCTTCGATCTTTAAAGCTTCAAGTCCTATAATCTAAGCCTATACTATAAAAAGGACTTGGCTAAAAAATGAAGTTATAAACTTCTTTACATGAGGTCCTAAAGTCCATAAAAATACTCATAGGTGATGGTATCAATCAATTCTAACAAATGTTGGAGGGTTAAGTGATAAGCATACCCAACAATCTCCCCCTAAATGATTGATGCCATTACCTACTATAGCAAAGGCAATTCATTATACTTGATAATAACATGTCCATAAAAACGTGAATGGTAAATCATGCCTCAAGTCAATGCACACACTAGCCAGTGCTATAGATTTCTAATCTATCCAAAAGATTAAAAACTTACAAGATAGGAAAGATAGAAATATCATTCAGAGCATACAAATAATGTGAGATGAAGTTTTAAGTATGCGTTTAAACTGAATGTTTAAACATCATGCGTAGAAAACATGAGCAGTAAAGATTATGCGCATGAGTTTAAGTAATAATGCATTCAATGTTCCACAAACAAAGAGTTTGAATTGAACAAGGTTTTGTGAAAGCTAAATGATGCATTCTTCTCATTAAACTTTGAAGGATTGACTGTTACAGAGTACAAGTTTTAAAGAGGAAAAACAAAAGAGGTGCGCACAAAAACAAAAGCGCACGAAATAAAAGCGCATAAAACATACTGCGCAACGATAATCAAAAAGTCAAAGAAAAAACTAGCAAAATACTTACAAAGGAAATTTAATCTATGTTGATTCGTTGCAGGGCTTCGAGCATCTCATTCTGAAGACTGTTGAACTTGTTCATGAGTTCCACCTTTAAATTTTGAAATTTGTCCTGGAACTCCACAGCTTTACCAACATAAGTGTTCATTCCTCTGCGCATATCAGCATTGTCATCCACTAGCTCTCTGAACTTTGCTCTGCTGTCCGTTAGGATGGCAATCTGCGTAGCTTCTAATCTTGTGTCGGTATAGAGGCGCTGAGTGTTGACGCTAGCTTGAATGTCTAGCATTGTGTAGTCCATTTTGTCGTTGAACGCAGAAGAAAAATCTGTCATGGACTTAGCAATGCATCTACGCACTTCTTCAATATTATGCGCAGAGCCTCCTTGTTCAATCTTTTCCATCTGAGCTTCCATCTGAGCTTGAAGATCATCAAATCCTCTATGTAACCCATCTGCGAGGGTTTTCTTGATCTTTTTCAGAATGTCCCTGAGTCCACCATCAAGTGCTCCAAGGGTGCACACATTTTTGAGTTGTGCGCTGACATTTTCGAGCTGGGCGCTGATGGTTCTCAGGGAGTCCAGGATGAGATGATCCAAAGTGATAGGAACTTTTTCTTGCGCAGGCTCAGATGAACTTGCCTTTGCCTCCGTCTTAGCACTCTCCGTGCTTGCCTTTGCTTCCTCCTTGGTCGCTTTCTCCCCCTTAATGGTATAAATCTCCAAACGCTGCATATCAAGACGATACAATAAAGCAGTTTGAGCAGTAAGGAGTTGATTTAGCTGCAGCTGCGTAGCGACTTGATTCGCTTGAACAGAATGCAAGCTTTGCACGATCTGGCGCAGCTCAGCTGAAGAGGAAGTAGGAGTCTCAGGGGCTGAAGATGGTTGAACTGGAGAAGGATCACTGCTGTCAGAGGCTGCGGAACTAGTGCGGCGCTTCTTCAATCCTTTTGCGCTGCTGCGCACCTTCTGCTTGAGACGAGAGGAGATATGTGCGATATCAGCACTGGGGATGGCTTCTTGAGAGGCTTTGTGCATTTGCTCCACCTCAACTGCAGCATCGTCTGAATCACCACGGAAGTCAGCCTTGCGCTTCATTGTGATTGGCTTAGAGGGAGCAGGAGCTGGATTGCTGGTAAGATCTGCCTCTTTGAAAGAAATCCCTTTGGTGGATTGAACCAAAGGAATGTCCTTGAGTTTTTTGCCACTGGGCGGAGCAATGCCCTTCCCCTTGCGATTATACGCATCTTCTGCGGTCTCTTGCGCAGCATCAGGAGTAGATCTTCCTGCACTCTTCTTGGACTTGGCCACAGGAATTGGGCCTATCCAGGGTTCCTTGTTAGGAGCGGAATCAGACAGCCATATTTCATAGTAATCAGCGTTACCTATCTCACTGCGCAAATTCTGGAGGTGTACTCTGGAGTAGTACTTTGCGTCGCAAGACTGCTTTTTGATTGACTTTTCTTCAACATAGGTGGCCAGTTCACCATAAGTCAATAAGAGTTTGGTTAGCAGTTAGCAGTGAGTTCGGTATTTGGTCTTCCCAGCGTTCAGATTCTTGTCATAGCTGGTCATTCCCTTCACAATCTCATTGAAGATAATCTGCGGCCAGTCGAGTTGATCTTCGTTGAAGATGGCTGCGCAGTATTCCCACTGCTTTGAGATGAAGTGTCCATTATTTCCATTCTTGCAGTTGAGGGAATCTCCAATTAGGGTGCACAGGTGATACATCACCTCACCAAATTCCTTTATGTTATACATTGGCCACTTCTTGTTAAGGGAAGGAATGCCAATGAGCTTCTGTGCAAGAGCATTTTGGTGAGCCTCATCATAGTTGACTGAAGAACTATCAACGTTGAAGTTTAGGAGGCTGCGAATGTGGTTGGGGTGAACCATTACATCACTGCGCTGAACGGTGGCCATGATCATTTCTGTTGTCTTGCCTTCAAGTTGAGCTGGAACAACTCTTGCTGTCTTGAAGAATTCATCTACTAGCGCAGGAACTATGAAGGATTGCTCAAGAGTGAATAAGGGAAGAATGCCGGAGGAGCTGAGAAGGTGAAGCAGACGACGACCAATTGCATCCAAAGAAAGATCTGCCTGAATAAGTTCCCAGCCTGGTATGAAGTAAATGTGTCCCTGCGTAAAACAATAGATAGAATTAGACAACCTATTGCTTATGGAGCTGTGCGCATTTGCAAGTAATGCATATATACCTTGGCACAAGTTCCATGATAAGCAAAAATGTTTATGCGCAGAAAATAGGAAGTGGGTGCGCATAAAATAAGAATGCATACGCAGAGAGATCGTGCGCACAGAAAATAAATACTAGTAAGGAAGTGTGCGCAGAGAAATAGATACAACTATATGCGCAGAAAGCCATGCGCAGGAAACTATACGCAGAATACAAAGATGGGGGGGGGGTATAACAATAGACCAAATAAAATATTAAAAAAATAAGAAAGAAAATTTAAAAACATGAAGAACACCCAAGAACACGGAAAAACAAAAGTTGACAAAATTCAACAAAAAATACATTAAAATGACGACATGGACAGGACGAAGTCAACCATGTAAAAAGTATGGTCAATGACATTAAAACAAACCCATAAATTCAGAAAAACGGTTCGTCTGCCAAGGAAGTTACGAAGCACAGAAATTGACGAAAAACATATGTAACGACCGTTGATCATGAAATAAACTACATGAAAGAATAGATCAGGAAAATACGAACACAACACAACGATCGATTTCAAAAAATGATCAACAAATAAGGGAGAAATCGAAAAAGGAGTCTTGAGACCTCCAAGAACAACAATGGCGGAAAAATAAGGAGTTATAGTGAAACATACCATGTCTTTGACGGTTGGATGCCTTGATTGTCGTTCTACTTCTTCTTCGTGAGAGTTCCCAGAGTGCGAAGAAGAGTCGGAGATGATGATTTCGGGTTGAGTTTTGGTTTTCTTAGGCGCCATTGAAATGGTTTGAGAGAAGAAAGGTTGAGGTTGAAGATAAAGACAAGAGATGAGAAATGAGGGTTTAGAACAGAGGTTAGAAAGAGAGTGAGAGAGAATTTAGAGGGAAGAGAGAAGTAGAGAGAGAAACGGTTTAAGTAGGGAAGGAGATGTTAGGCGCACGATAGCTAAGAAATGTTTGAGAAAATGTGCAGTTGCGCAGGATAGCGATACCACGTGTCACAAAAGGGAATGTGCGTGCGCAGGCCTATGCGCGCGTGTGCGTGTGAAGTCCTAAGCCGGTCACTATCAAGTCAACTTCCTCATAAATGGTGAGTCAGTGAAAGGACGGGCGCACGTTAGCAGGGTGACGTGGCCGAATGGGGGACGCGTGTGCGCAGTCTTTGCGCGCGCGTGTGTCAGCGAAAAGAGGCTGACGGCTGTCGCATCACCTTCTTCATTAAATGGTGAGCAGACATTCGCAAGGTGCGCTGTCATGATTTGCAGTTTGCATTAAATGACAATGGGACATGCGTAAGGGTAAAAAGGTAATTTCCCAAGAAAATTCAAAAATAAAAGCGCGGGAAAATTTAATTTACACAAGTACCCTTGTGACTCAGCGTTGACTTTTCAGTCAAGGACCTATGTGCAAAATCTAACGAATAGAACACTTACCTGCGGTCCACGATGATTTGCGCATGGATAGTCATGCGCAGCGCATTGATAGCGCAGAGATTCTATAAATCTCAGAACTGTTGTTTCATGCGCAGACATATGTTTGCGCAGGTGTTGCGCAGGGCGCATGAAACTTAACCTATTTTGCACACTTATCAAGCAAATACATTAGTATCAATAAATCATATGGACAAGTTAGCTAAGATTAAGCATACCCATTTCTCCTTTCAAGAGATCACTTGTTAATTCTTGAGGAGATGATATTAGATGATGATGATCTTGGTAATAGTGCTTGGCAGGATTGGAAACTGCTATGGTGGACATATTATCGCAGAGAATTGGATAATTCTCTTCATGAATCCCATAGTCCATAGGTTGTTGCTTCATCCATAAGATTTGGCAGCAGCAGCTTTCAGCAGCAATATGTTCTGCTTCAGTAGTGGAGATGGACACAGCAGCTTGTCTCTTGCTTGCCCATGCTATAAGTCGATTTCCAAGGAAATGACATGTTCCACTTGTGCTCTTCCTGTCAATTGTGCACGCTGAGTAGTCCGCAACTGAATAACCTATAAGTTTAATGTTCGAATCTTTGGTGTACCAAAGTCCAAGGTCAACAGAGCCAAAAGTATATCTAATACATTTTAAAGCAGTTATGTGCGCTTCAGAAGAATTAGCATGATAGTGCGCACAGATCCAGTCAACATAATATCTTGGCCAACTAGCAGAAGATGAAGGAGAGTTAATCATACCTTGATATAGTCTGATCAACTTTACCTTTTAAGTCTGTTAAATTTGTTGCTGGTGGCCATTGGAGTGGCGTATACTTTAGCATTCAAGTCCAAACTTCTTGATTAAGTCCCTTGTGTATTTGGCTTGATTTGCGAAGATGCCATCATTCAATAGATTGATTTTAAGCCCGAGGAAGAAGGTGATTTCTCCCATCATGCTCACCTCAAACTTGCTTTTCATTAGCTTTTCAAAGCGCTTACAAAGTGACTCATTAGTAGAACCAAATATAATATCATTGACATAAATTTGAACGAGTAAATAATGATCATTATACTTGGTAATAAAAAGATTTGTATCGATTTTACCGCGCTTGAAGCCTTTCTCTAGTAGGATTTGATAGCGTATCGTACCATGCTCTTGGAGCTTGCTTAAGTCCATACAAAGCTTCCTTGCTTTGATTCTGTGATGCTTCCATTCTTATCCATCTTGTTTCCGAACACCCATTGAAGCGCTAATTATTGGATGAGCTTTTCTTGCACTTCTTGCATAGCATCGATCCATCTTAAATTATGGAGCACTCTATCAATCTTCTTTGATCCGACATGAGAGATAAACGAATGCTACACCGCAAAGTTTGATGCTCTCGATGTGCGAACCCCTACATTGAGATGATAGGAATACGAAGATCAATGGGTATTTTATTTGCTTCAGCATCATGATCATTAAAGGTGATTTGCTGAAGTGGAGGAACGTCATGCGCAGGAAGAGGTGTTTGCGCATCAGGAGTTGTAACTTCAGGCGCAGCATTTGGAGTATGCGTATGAGATGGACTGATTTTGAATCTGCTTGATCTATATTCTGCGCAGGAATAGAATTACTGCGCACCTGTCTAAAAAGCTCAGCAGAGGCATCAGAATCATTTGGAGCCAAATGTGGCTCAAGGAGAGAATGCTCATCAAAAAGTACCATGTACAAATACAAAAATAACTAGAGATTTATCTTATTAAGATCATGAAAAGCTTATAGAATGATTGGCATACCCAACGAGAATACTTTCATCTGCTTTGGCGTCGAATTTACCTCTATGATCTTTGCCATTGTAGAGGATATAGCATTTGCAGCCAAAGAGCTTGAAGAAAGCAATGTTGGGCGCTTTCTCTCTCTCCATAGATCGTATGGAGTATTGATGTAGGTTTTGTTGATGAGGGATCTTTATTCTGAGTAAAACATGCACCGATGACAGCTTTTTCCCAGTAATACATTTAGAAGTACTGCTTCTACTATCATTGTTTATCCATCCTCAATCAACGAGCGATTCTTTCCACAACGCCATTTTGTTGCGGAACTCCAGCAGCAGAGAAATTGTGAAGAATACCATTTGATGGTTCTTGTAGGTTCTCACAATATTGAGCGACATCGTTGTTCATAAATTATGTTTCATTGAAGTTCGAACTCTATTGATGTCTTCTATGTTTGGAGATTTAGAAGGAGAGCAGCCAGGATATCATTGAGATACCACAAGTTGGTCCAAAGGTTCGCGGTAGTGAGCGGTCCAAACATATGAGGTGAAACGGATGTAAGCGTTTTGACATTAGAGCAATCTTGCTGGAGGAAAACTGCTCAGGCTGCTTACAAAGCTGGCATGGTGCATACACCATTGCTAGCTGCTTTCACTTAGGTTCATTGCTACAAAACAAGGATTAGTAAATAGAAATTATAGCGGTAAGATCAATAATATAAAAATTGGTCTTACAAGTCCTTGTGAGCAAAGTTAGTCCAGAAACGCCATTCTTGATATAGCAATGCTTTGAAGTAAAATGGCATTCCAGACCTTTATCGCATAATTGTGATATGGAGAGCAGGTTGCTTGAGACTGTCTTTTATGATTAGTCCAAATCCAATTGTGTGCCCTTTGTTGTTGTCACCAAATTACTGAGCGATCTTCTTCCTTCATGCACATCTTTAAGAGTGTTTACATCTCCAGTAGTGTTTAGAATCCACTATTGAAACCAACTGAGCTTGAGAATGCGCAGTGAAGTAGATCTTTTCTGCTTGTTGAAACATTGACTTGCACTCTACAGCAGAGTTATCACTTAAGATCAGCAGGCACTTTGAGAGATTTCTTGCGCGTCTGCGGAGTTGGTGATGACGCAGCTTCTGTCAGGTTAGCTCTGGCAGATAGGTGCTTGTCATTCTGTCTGCTTGGTGAAGGTGTCCCGTTTCCACTGGAGTGAAGGGATATTTCTTTGATTGTCCTTGGCACATGCTCAGGTTCCATTTCAGAAACAACTTTTGAATCATTGTCAGCATTTGCCACTAAGCAGAGCAGTCCATCCTCAGAGTCAGCATCGTTGTCTTCAGTGTGTCTCCAAGTCCTTGTCTCCTTTTCTGCGCAGTTCACTTCAGCAACCATTCTGCACTACTTTGATGCTTTGTGCGCAGGATTGCTTTTCCTTGTACTCAAATTTTGGAGTAGGCATTGAAGCGAGATGTCCTGGCTTTATGCAGTAGACCAAGTCATCTTTCTTTGAGTCTCTATGAGAGGGAATAGGAGGTTTGCTTAAGGATCCACCAAGTTTGGAGAACTTTCTGAATTTGATCTGAGGTTTGAGCAGGCGCAGGACCATGTGAAAAGTTAGCCATTGCCCTAGATTTTGAAGCCATATTGAATCCGCACCCAAGCTGTTAAGCTTGAAAAATAGAAATATGTTTTATGAAGGTGTTTGCTCTGATACCACTTGTTGGTCCCTAAAGGGCAACAAGGGTGTGAAAATCGCTAGAGGGGGGGGGGTGAATAGCGTTTTAAAAATATTTTCAAACCCTTTTGCAATTCAATGGCAGATGCGCACAACTCTTATTTTGGCTAAGTATAGCGCGCAGTATGAGTGTGAAATGCACAGCGGAAATTTAAAGCAGCACTGCGCAGGGTATACTGCGCAGAGATAAAAACGCACGCGCTAAGTATGAGGCTAAAGAGTGGCGCAAAAAGGATTCTAAGGCAAATGAGCAATAACAATTATAACATCAAAGTGTAGCAATCTGAAAGATCAAACAAAGCATTTCATAAAAAGTTAGGCAGGAAATATGCAGTAAGTATAATGAACACGCTATTTGGAGAGGTTCGATCGATGAAAGATCTACATCCTCTACCAAGATGGTTAGTCTTGGATTTCTAATGGAGATCTTATTATATGAGAGAGTATTACAAATTACAACTTTTGAGCTCAATAGTAACTCAAGATCTATTATCTATGAAGAACAAATCCTAGACTAAATCGGTGTATCTCAAGAAGTAAGATCAAAATGATCAAAGCTTCAAGAGGTGTGTGTGTGACAGAAATTCTGGGCTCTATGAATATGAAAGATGAAGAGCACCAAGAATTCTGGTGATATAGGCTTTGTGATATGAGCATGATTTTTGAAGGTTTGAAGATCTTGAAGGTTGTTCTAAAGAATCTGGAAATACTAATCAGCAGTCTTCAGATCTTCAAGGTTTAACAATGAAGCATGAAACTCGAGCTCTAAAGCATAGTGGCCAACAAGAGGGGCTTGATAAAAGGGCCGATAGAAGGGCAATTAAAGGCAGCTTGGAAATGAAGATGAGCAGGCTATTTATAGCTGAGAGCTTGAATATAGCCGTTGGAGCTCTGAGCAAAGACAATGAGCTGGCACAAAGTGATTGGCGCGCAGCTGTCCTTTGTAGCCGTTGGGGCTCTGATCAAAGATGATGACCTGGCACAATATGATTGGTGCGCAGGTGATTTAGAGCCGTTTGGAGACTAAGCATGAAGACCAAATTCAAAAGCTTCTTCTAGAAGGTTGACAGCTGTCTTTACTTGAGATATTTCTTTGAAGCGTGTCTCCACCAATGGTTTTGCTGAGTGTGCTTATTTTGTCGTTTGTGCACACCTCAGCATTTTAATAAGCGTGCATCTTCTAAGCGTTTTTCAAGCTTTCTAGAATGTGAGATTAGGAGATGAGGAACTTGACCAAGGTTGTGTCCGCGCACAAAGGCATGCGTATTGCCGGCGCGCATGGATTCAGCGCATGAGCAGCATGCGCACCATGCTTGGTCACAAAAAGATCTCTTGAGAGTTTGGGGAATGAGATCTTGAAAACTGAGCAGGGTCAAGGGCTGCGCAAGATATCTATGCGCAGTGGCGACCTGCGCAGAGAACATTCTGCGTAGTGAAATGAATCCTGCTTAGAAAATCTTCGATCTTTAAAGCTTCAAGTCCTATAATCTAAGCCTATACTATAAAAAAGACTTGGCTAAAAAATAAAGTTATAAACTTCTTTACATGAGGTCCTAAAGTCCATAAAAATACTCATAGGTGATGGTATCAATCAATTCTAACAAATGTAGGAGGGTTAAGTGATAAGCATACCCAACAGTTTCATTTTATATAAATGGAAATAAATTGCATATTTGTAATCTACGTTTGGATTAGATGAATGTGGTATTCTCACGGCATCTGTTAGAAGACAGAATCATCTTGTTGCATAAGTCTTCTTCGAAGTCTGGAAGTGTCAAACACAGTTATGTTCGCCGAATTCCTTGATTTGAAGTGCTTCTACCATGGACTGTAAAGTCGTTTCATCTTGAGAGAAGATTGCCACAGAACCGTTAGCATCAGTGCGGGGTAATATCTTCTTGCGGAGATTGTGTCTTACACAAGAATCGACTTCATTTATTTCCCGGTTTGGTTTAATTTCCGCATTTCTAGTTTATTCTTATTTCCTGCCCCGTTAAATTTATTTTGGTTCATTTATGATATTTGTCATTTCGTTAAATTCAAGAAAACTACTATTTATTGCTACAATTTTCCTAACACAAAGTGTTGTTACCATACTATAAATAGTGCATATTCCTAAAAGGCACCCCATCTCTTCATTATCTATATAAACCCCCCACCAGGTTTGACATTCCTCACTCCAATCACAACTCAATTCATACACAATTCACTCTCTCTTCACATCTTAGTTCATACACAATTCACTCTCTCTTCACATCTGAGTTAAAGACTCACGTATTTAACCGAATTAACAAACTCAGTTAAATATTTAACTGAATTAATGGAATTCAGTCACATAATTCGGTTCATCTTGAGAGAAGATTGCCACATAACTGTTAGCACCAGTGCTGGGTAATATCTTCTTGCGGAGATTGTGTCCAACACAAGACTCGACTTCATTTATTGCCCGGTTTGATTTAATTTCCGCATTTCTCGTTTATTCGTATTTCCTGCCCCGTTAAATTTATTTTGGTTCATTTATGATATCTGTCATTTCGTTAAATTCAAGAAAACCACTATTTATTGTTACAATTTTCCTAACACAAAGTGTTGTTACCATACTATAAATAGTGCTCTAATTTTATGAAAATTACCTTTTAGTTTGTAGTTTAACAAATCATTATTACTTCCTTTGTCCCAAAAACGTTGTTCTCACTTCTTTTATTCATTATTATCTCAAAACGATTTTCTCACTTCTTTTTGCGGTTACCTATGAAAAAACTTTGATACAGAGAGAGCATGATGTTAGTTATACTTTAAGTTGCCCATAACCCAACTAATTAAACTTAATGCATCAACTCGAGGTGTTACATATACACATATAAAAGTTGCACACCATGAATATAATCAAACTTTTAAAGTATGAGTGTTCGTGAGATAATAAAAAAAATGTCCAAAAATATGAATTGCAAGGATTCCAAAACATGATGGGGGAGATGCAACTTTTGTAAAGCATTTGTTCAAAGTTTTGTTACCATACTAAAAATAGTGCTCTAATTTTAAGAAAATCAGCTTTTGCTTTGTCTTTTTATTTAAAAATACTCCCTCCGTCCCAAAATGATCTTCTCACAGTTGACTATTCAAATTTTTTAAGGATATGAATAGTTGCTTCACTGTCCATGTTTTGTTTATGCACTTTTAAAGCAAAATGTGGAAACAAGAAGAACTTTTTAGTATAATGAAAAATAACAAATTTGAAAATTATTTTGGGACCGAGGGAGTGTTCAGAAAACCATATAGTACTGAAACTGAAATGAACAAATCTCTGTCAAAATTTTTGCTTTTGTCGAAGAAGCCTTTGGCATGAAGGGAGTGATTTTAGACAAGTGTCAAAAACATTTGACAGATATTTGTTGCTGAAGCATTATTTTACACAGTTTGAATGCGACATGGGGAGTAAGGTCTATCCGATTTTTATACTCCCTACCGACGTTTGCGGAATAAATATCGTCCTTTTTTTAACGTTACTACACGCTAGTATGAAAGGACTTTAAACAATTATATTAGGTTATTTTAATTACTTTAACGAAAATTTAAAAATTGTTAGTAATAGTATCTATACTGTGTATCACTAACAAGTTTGATAATTTTGTTAGGATGATTAAATTAATTTAAATTTATTGTTCAGAGTTCCTTCGTACTAACATACAAAAAAGACGACATTTAATTAGGGACAGAGGGAGTACTCAGTACTCACTTCAGTAGTCATAAAATAAATATCATATTTAAGTTAATACTCCCTCCGTCCCACCTCACTTGAGACTTTATTCAATTTTGGGTCGTCCCACTTCACTTGAGACCTCCCAAAATGGCCATGATTTTATTATTTTATATTCAATCTACCCCACCCACTCATTCCCTCTCATCATTTTCTACCCCACAATTCATTCAATCAACCTACTATTAACCCTACTCATTCTCTCTTTTCATTTTCTACCACACATTTTTCTTATTTTATTCTTTTTTCTTAGTTATTGTGCCCACCTCAAAGGTCTCAAGCGAGGTGGGACGGAGGGGGTATATTTTTTTAAAAAAATATGTTATTTGTATCATAATAAAGAGTGTCTTATGAAAAACGTGTTTCTCCAAAAAAGACGTTGGCGCTTGTTTTTAAAAACAAGCAGTTGACATTTTTGTAAATAACCGACAATCATCTTAAATGTTAGTGTTAATAGTACAAAGTGCCAGTCATTTGGACTGGCGTTTAATAAGTGACAATGTTACTGTTAAAAAGTGCCAGTCATTACACTGACACTTGAAAATATTGATACTGAAACTTATCAAAAGTGCCGGTGATAGTGTCAATAAGTGCCAATTTACATGGCTGACACTTTTTAACACTAATACTTGTACAATGACACTTTTTAAAACTAACACTGGCATTTACGATAAACATCAGTTATTTACAAAATTGTCACTGCGTGTTTTAAACAACTTCCCATTTATTACAAAAATGCCACCGCGCCATTTAAAAAAAACGTTTTACACTAACTTAGCGTAAAACACGTTTTTCCCAATTTTTCACCGTAGTAATAAGTATTAAATAGGGGTCTGATGTATCAATTTTGTCAATTTAGGGTCCAAAGTTGACAATGTTAGTCAATTAAGGGTTTTTGGACTAAATTGCAAAGAAAATCCAGTTAAGTAACAGAAGCTTTTAACTGGAGTTTGTTTTGAATGTTCGCATGGGTTTTGTGTCATTTCATTTCACACACCCCGTATACAATGGACCCCAAATTGTCATTTACTCTTATTATTATATTTTCAAATGATTTTAATTAATTCAAAAAATACTAATAAATAAATAAAAAAGGCAAATAAAAAATTAAAGTGTTTTTTTTTAACCACAAAAATGAAGTTATAAACAAGGGAAATTATTAATAAAAATTAATAAATAATTTTATGAAAATAGAATAAATAATTAGAATACTAATATTAATAATGAAACAATACTAACCACCACCACCACCAAAAAAAAAAAAAAGAATTGTCCAGATCCACACTTCATTCTTTTTAAAAAAGTAAAGTGGTTTTTTTTGGAATATAATTTTTTACACTTTCTTCTTTTTAAAAATTATACTTTATATTTTATAATGGTTCTAAATGAAGAAAAGATTTTTATTTTATTTCTTGAAAAAATATTTTCGGTAAATGACGTTTTAATTATTAGTTAATTTTTATTAAAAATTAATATTTCAAAATATTATTATTAAAAAAAATCGTCTGAAATGTCGATATGTCCATGCAAATAATCAAAACAAACTCCAGTTAAGTCCATGTGCAAAGCACGTGTGACTTAACAGGATTCCATTAACAAAATCGTTAGAAAACATTACCTTGCACAACTTTTGCAATTTTGAACCCTAAATTGACAAAATTGATACATCAGACCCCTATTGGCACATACCCCCCAAACTTCAGACCTTAAATTGTCATTTTCCCTATTAAATATGTAATATTATTTTATAATAATATAAAAAAGTGACAACTTCATTCATCGTGCCACGAAGGGAATGTAGTTATTATTAGCGTAGACTATTGACAAAGGAAAAGCCCAATTTATGTTGTACATATGTTCCAACCAATTTGATTTGCTTCATCATGAATTAGGCTTAAAATTCTTTAATCATGAAATGATTCTAGTGACAAGGGTCATGTGCTTAAGGCTGTATTCTGCATAACTTCAAATGAAAGCATTTGTTCCCTACTTATTTATCGCTATTTAAAATATTTATTTTTCTCTCTCTTATCTACTCATAACAACTATCTACTATTTTATTTTTTTCTCTCATACCCCCACATAATACTTACTTTCCCAACATATTCTTTTAATTCCCATGCACTTTTATTTGGTAGTGATAAATATGAAACGGATGGACTATATATTAAGACTCTTTGTGGTGAAGATTTTTTCCGAATCCCCACACTACCCTGCGTGAGATGCTTTGTGAACCAGGTTACATTTTTTTTTTTTTCCTTTTATTATGACTGGAAAAAAAAATAAAAAAATCGTAAACTGTCACTAGCCCCAAACCCATACTACTCCGTCCGTCCCAAAATGGTCTTCACATTTAATTATTCAAACTTTTTAAGGATATGAACACTTGTTTCACTAGCCATGTTGTGTTTATGCACATTTAAGCCTACATGAGTTAAGTACCTTTTTCGTCTCTAAACTATTTAAACTTTTACCTTTGCGTCACTAAACTAATTTTTTAACTTTTTCATCCTTGACATTTATATTTCGTGGTCCTTCCGTCAACATACCGTTTATTGCACCGTTAAAATGGCTAATGTGGCGTGGTAACATCATGTTTTTGTTCTTATAATGCTGACTAAGCAAATAAGCATTAATTTGAGTGTTTCAATTAAATTCAGGGGATGAAAGTGTAAATTATGTACAAAAAAAAAGAGGTTACTTCATCTCTTACACCCCACCATCTTCTCCATCAGCAAGCAACACCCATCCATAACCAGGCACTACCACTAGCACCAACCACCATCCATATCCGCTAATCTGAACACCTCCATCAACCTCCATCTCTAAAATCTTCAAAACCCAATCAAGTATAGACATCACCAAAAATTTTAAAAATCACAATCCCAAATTTCAAACCCAAAAATCAAGATTTGAAACCCACCAAGATGATCGTAGAACCAGATTCAACTAACACACGCAGCATGAAATCAAACAAACAATCTCTTCAGATCTTTAAAAAAAGGGTACAAATTCAAAAAAATTGGGTACAAATTGAAAACACTGTCAGGTCCCTCCGGCCAGTACCCTCTTGGCCGTTCACCAGTATGAAATCCCAGTCGAATTCGTTGATTTTGGTGGTCAATTGGACAACGTATGCTTCGATTTCTGGGTATTTTTCTTCAATGTAAGCGGTGTAGTATCGATTTTTGTCAATGAAGATGGAGCAGCCATTGTGGTGTGAGGCTTTCCAGGGAGGATTTCAGGGGTGAAGCCTGAGATGAGGAAATTATAAAGTGGGAAATTACAAGGATGATTGAGCAGGTGTGGGGAGGGTTACGGCGCCGGAGGGTAAGGTAGGGGACGGGCTCATTTCTGGAAAAGGAGGGGCGGATATGCCTCTGCGGGAAGAAAGATGGGATAGAGTTTTAATTTACATTTTAAGTCCTTCATGTATATTGAAAATAAATGTGGACTTTTAAATTTAATATTTTTCAATATTAACCCCTAAACTTTCATATCAACAAATATTTCTTATTTAGGGTTCCATGTTGAAAATGTCAATGGCCTTGGGTAAGTGATATCAAAAGTGTTGTCACTGCAACGATATCACTTCTGGCAACACTTAACACACACGAACAGAAAACTGTTTCTGAAAAGAGTTTGCAGCGGAAAATCAACACATGAATTATTTTTCTCAAGATATATAAATTATATATCTTGAGGGATGCCTCAAAAGGCGAGACCTTTACTAAATAATATGAAGTGAAGTACAAGGCCGAGAGTTCCCTAATGCTATTACAATGAAAGCTTTGTGGAACGACTAAGTCTAATACACAGAATCCTAACCTAGCCAAGACACTTATAATACTCGATACAAGAATATAAATGTGTTTGGGAATTTATAAGGAACTAAGGAATGTGTAAGACTTTCTTGTGAGGAGAGTGTGTGTTCTTGCTTCAAGTGTTGTGTTTGCCGTGTCTTGAATCTTCACATCCTCTTGCTATTTATAGTGCTTCTTGGACTTGGGGAATACTCCAATAATGGCTTGAAGAGGATGCAAAAACGTGGGGAGAGAGTGGAGTGGAGTGACCGAACTTGGAGAGGTTATTTTCCACATTTCCTAAAATGTAGGAACTAATTCTTGGTGCCCAAGTCCATGCATACCCGATTTGTACCTTCATGCTATGAACGCCTTGTACCTTTTTGATCAACAACTCAGCCTTTGAATGGGTCAAATCCCATGTGTTTGTTGTGAATTAAATCCCCACATGTTTATGGATAAAATCCCTTTTATCCATAAAATCTTCTTTCACCTTCCTTGTATTATTCTAGCATAGGTTATACCTGAAAATGGACCAACATAGACAATAAACCTTGCAATAATATTAGTCATTAGTCCAATAATTATTTATGAAGCAAATATACAAATATATGCAGACTGTCCGACGGTATTACTTGGACAGTGTGGTCAGCACTTGTGGTAGCACCACATTCTGCACTTACAATCTCCCCCTTAATTGTATATTTCTTCACAAACTAAATAATGATGCGACTTGCAAGACAAAGTTAGTCACACAACTAGAATATACATGCAATCTTCTCAAAGAATAACTCCCCCTCAAAGAGGCGAGTCAACCAAAATTAACAATGACATTTAGAAAAGTTTTTAAACAATAAAACAAAGTACCAAATGACCGAAATAGTTCACGGTCACAAACACACATCCAAATGTCATGAAGTGTAACCCACACTTCAAACAACCAACCAAAATATGTTTAACAAACCAACAACCAAATAAAATTGTTTAAGTGCCACCACCACAAATTTTAAAAAACAACTAATAAAAAGATTGTTTTAATCACCACCCATTACCAACATAAAATTGTTAAAGAACCACAACCCGCTTTACTCATCATCCTCGGCCTCGTCCTCTTCATTTCCTGGTTGAGTATCATTGCCTCCAGCACTTGTTCCAGCACCTGCGGTAGCACCCGAGGCAGCATTTCCTCCCCCTGTTTGTGATGAAATATGATCAAGAAATACAGACAAATCATCATGAATCTTCATCCAGGAGTTGACCTGATCCTTTACGTTTTCCATAACCCTGTTTAAAACCTGAACAACAGCAACTGTGGAAATCACAGAAGAGGTGCTGTCAGAAGTATTGACCTCACTTTGGCACTTTTTGCTGTACCTGTAGGGATAGGAAACGAAAAGTCTGGAACAGAAGGTCTAGCTTTTGCCTGGGAACGCTGAGCAGGAATAGGTTTAGAGACCAAAGGTGGGGACGGTTTGGACCACGGTAGATCAACATGTCGGTTACCTCTCTTCAATTGATTATCAATAACATAGTAGCTAGGGCCGGAAGTGAAGATATCAGAGCCTAGTACTTGAAATTTTTGAAAGGTTAAGACACGAAAGATCAAGGATGGATATGGAAGATAGGATGGGTCTTTTCTTTTAGGCCAATTCGAAAGATGTTTGAACACTAGATTCCCAAAGTTGATCGATTTGTTTTTCCCTAGCCTATACAAAACTCTTGCTTGCTCCATGGTAAGGTTTTGATCACTCTTTGAAGGAAGCCAATTAAGCAAGCAAAGCTTGTGTAAAACCGAGTAAAGAGAGGTAAGTTTAGAGGCGGGGAATTTGACTTTGGGATCGGTTGGCCAATGTTGGACTTCATTATGGGTTAGGAATTTAGCCATTGCATCTTTGTTACAATTAAAACTTTCCTCGATGATATTGGCAATCCTAAGGCTTTGTTAATGATGTTGGGGTTGAAAAGAAACACTTTACCCCTAACAAACACATTCCCGAATTCTGGAGCAGTTTCATTGTCTATGTTTGGACTAAGATTAGCATAAAAATTCCTTACCACCTTATCAACATAAGCCATTGCTTGGGTGTTAGGGATCAAAAATTCCGGTCCTCAAGGAATTGATACACACCACTTTTCTTTAAATCATCCTCATCAATGTTTTTCTCTTCCCAAAAAGGGGTATTGCTATGCTTTAGCCAAAAAGACATACCCGACTCTTTATAGAACTCAAGAGAATAAGGATATAAAGGAAAAGCTCCATTATCTTCAACTCTAACATGCTCATTTTCAGAATCATCAGAAGAATCAGAGACATGAGGAGAAGAATGATGTACCTCCTGAGATTTGGACCTGGTCTGAGCTTGCAGAGGTGTTCCCGAAGATGCTGGCCTTCCGCGGGTAACACCTTTGTCAGCACCCTGAATACCCTTCCCTTTTTCAAGTCTTTGTTGTGCTGCAGCAAGGGTTTCACTATCTTGTTCCTGTTCATCCACCCACTGATCGAAGTCATCCTCTGTTGGTTCTTGCTCTACGGTATAATTTTCATCCGAAGCATGAGCGGAAGACAAACTTTGAGAGTCTTCATCTGATACTTCAACAGGATCAGCTGGAGTGTTGGAATTTGCTTTGTTGAAGATAGCCCTTAATCTGCTTGAAGTCCTCTTTTTAGGTGCTTGGACAGATGGTGGTTGTGGCGGAGCTTTCCGCTTCTTCTTGGTGGCTTTGGTGGTTGTTGCAGCTGGTTGGGAAGGAGCCATGGCGGGAGGAGCTTGGGCGACTGGAATTGGAGATGGACCGGACACCACAATCGCCAAGGAAGGCGGTGATGTCACCGGTGTTGTCGCCGGTGATGTCTCCATAGGAGAGAAAAATCTAGCCTCACCCACACTTGGAGAGACTTCCGTTGGCTCGATGGATGCTTTGGATGGTGAAGCCATTGATGATTTGAGAAGAAGAAGGAAGAATTTTATGAGAGGGATTTTCTAGGGTTTGATCGACTGAGAGAGAGATAGACGAGAGAGAGAGAGATCGGCGAGTTTTGATGAGGGAAGATGGTTTATTTAGGAATTAATTAGGAAGTATTCAATTGGGAGTTAAATACTCAACATTAATTTGAGATAACCTTTCCTAATCCTAAAAACACTCAACTCCCCCTATTTTTAGCTCTCCCTATTTTCTAGCTAGATAGGTAAACTCAAACTCAACTCCCACATTTTTGAAAATCAACCGGCCATTATCCCCAAAAAACCTTTTTTTTTATTATTAAGAAAATAAAAAATCTAGAATAAATCGGCATAGGTAACAGAGAAAAAATTTGAAATTCAAATTCAATTATGACTCCAAAATTTTAGGAATGTATTTACCTAATTTGATTTACCATAAATAAAATATAAAAGGATTTAATAAAAACCTTTTGAAATCAAAAACTCCACAAATTTAAGGGACTTTCGGACTTCCCAAATTTATTAATTCCGAAAATAATAAATAAATAAAAAAATAATGTGGCACATATTAATGTGTTATTGGTAATGATGGTAACACTTTAGAAAACACATAAGTCAAATATCCCCTTGATAAAAACTTTTTACTTGAAAGAACATAAGGCACAACAATCCTCATTATTAACACTTGAGGTAAATTGTTAGGCTTCTTTTAAATAAGCATTTGAGGCAAGGACAAGCTTCCCAAATTCAAACACTTGAGGCATAGCAAGCCTTAATTATGAGTGTTTGAAGTAAAATAAATCTAACAAGTTAGATAAAATAAGCTTGTTCTTCATCTTTAAGCACTTTAAAATAAGTATAATTTACACTTTAATATCTACAAGATAGCATCGTAGTAACGAGCTCCGTGCTCCGAGTCCTTATAAAGTGTAAAAAAATACTTTAGTGATTTGTACCTTTCAAGTAGGATACACTGTAGTAACGAACTCCATGTTCCTAATACTTGGTACAAAATCACTAAATAATATCTCCCTTTGGCAAGAGTGCATCGTCGCAGCGAACGCCGTGCCCCGAGTTACTCAGGAAATATTAGAAGTGCTTTTTGCGTTTTGCCTTTTATTTTATCATAAAAATTAGTGACTTTGTCACTTTTAAGTACAAAGGAGATTTGACAAACATGTTAACCAAGTATAAACCTACCGAAACAAAAAGGTCAGCATGTGCCGCGAGGGCTTTAAACAAAAACTAAAAAGATTTTTATTTTATTTTTTTCTCAAAAATTAAAATATTGTACAACAACAAAGATGATCCAAGGGGTTTAAACAAGAAATGAAACAAGAGACTTCTTCAAGTTAGAAAGTCTCTTATGGTTAAAAACTTGAATCAAATATTCATCTTTCAAAGTATTTTCAGATTCAAGCTTAGAAAGAAAACATGAATGGTTTACCTTAGCATATCTCACCATGTCTCGATAATTAACTGGTTCCTTATTTCTAGTTTGTATCCCTTCGTCTAATCTCCCTATTGGGATATAGGATGATTATTTTGAATTCTCAAAGGGGGATCTCTTCTGACGGGATCATCAACTCTAATGGAGTCCTCATTATTTTCATCCGAAGCATGAGCGGAAGACAAACTTTGAGATTCTTCATCTGATACTTCAACAGGATCATCTGGAGTATTGGAATTTGCTTTGTTGAAGATAGCCCTTAATCTGCTTGAAGTCCTCTTTTTAGGTGCTTGGACAGATGGTGGTTGTGGCGGAGCTTTCCGCTTCTTCTTGGTGGCTTTGGTGGTTGTTGCAGCTGGTTGGGAAGGAGCCATGGCAGGAGGAGCTTGGGCGACTGGAATTGGAGATGGACCGGACACCACAATCGCCAAGGAAGGCGGTGATGTCACCGGTGTTGTCGCCGGTGATGTCTCCATAGGAGAGAAAAATCTAGCCTCGCCCACACTTGGAGAGACTTCCATTGGCTCGGTGGATGCTTTGGATGGTGAAGCCATTGATGATTTGAGAAGAAGAAGGAAGAATTTTTTGAGAGGAATTTTCTAGGGTTTGATCGACTGAGAGAGAGATAGACGAGAGAGAGAGAGATCGGCGAGTTTTGATGAGGGAGGAGGGTTTATTTAGGATTTAATTAGGAAGTATTCAATTGGGAGTTAAATACTCAACATTAATTTGAGATAACCTTTCCTAATCCTAAAAACACTCAACTCCCCCTATTTTTAGCTCTGCCTATTTTCTAGCTAGATAGGTAAACTCAAACTCAATTCCCACATTTTTTAAAATCAACCGGCCATTATCCCAAAAAAACTTTTTTTTTTTTTTTTATTTATTATTAAGAAAATAAAAAATCTAGAATAAATCGGCATAGGTAACAAAGAAAAATTTTGAAATTCAAATTCAATTATGACTCCAAAATTTTAGGAATGTATTTACCTAATTTGATTTACCAAAAATAAAATATAAAAGGATTTAATAAAAACCTTTTTGAAATCAAAAACTCCACAAATTTAAGGGACTTTCGGACTTCCCAAATTTATTAATTCCGAAAATAATAAATAATAAAAAAAATAATGTGGCACATACTAATGTGTTATTGGTAATGATGGTAACACTTTAGAAAACACATAAGTCAAATATCCCCTTGATAAAAACTTTTTACTTGAAAGAACATAAGGCACAACAATCCTCATTATTAACACTTGAGGTAAATTGTTAGGCTTCTTTTAAATAAGCATTTGAGGCAAGGACAAGCTTCCCAAATTCAAACACTTGAGGCATAGCAAGCCTTAATTATGAGTGTTTGAAGTAAAATAAATCTAACAAGTTAGATAAAATAAGCTTGTTCTTCATCTTTAAGTACTTTAAAATAAGTATAATTTACACTTCAATATCTACAAGATAGCATCGTAGTAACGAGCTCCGTGCTCTGAGTCCTTATAAAATGTAAAAAATACTTTAGTGATTTGTACCTTTCAAGTAGGATACACTGTAGTAACGAACTCCATGTTCCTAATACTTGGTACGAAATCACTAAATAATATCTCCCTTTGACAAGAGTGCATCGTCGCAGCGAACGCCGTGCCCCGAGTTACTCAGGAAATATTAGAAGTGTTTTTGTGTTTTGCCTTTTATTTTATCATAAAAATTAGTGACTTTGTCACTTTTAAGTACAAAGGAGATTTGACAAACATGTTAACCAAGTATAAACCTACCGAAACAAAAAGGTCAGCATGTGCCGCAAGGGCTTTAAACAAAAACTAAAAAGATTTTTATTTTATTTTTTTCTCAAAAATTAAAATATTGTACAACAACAAAGATGATCCAAGGGGTTTAAACAAGAAATGAAACAAGAGACTTCTTCAAGTTAGAAAGTCTCTTATGGTTAAAAACTTGAATCAAATATTCATCTTTCAAAGTATTTTCAGATTCAAGCTTAGAAAGAAAACATGAATGGTTTACCTTAGCATATCTCACCATGTCTCGATAATTAACCGGTTCCTTATTTCTAGTTTGTATCCCTTCGTCTAATCTCCCTATCACTTGAGATATAGGATGATTCTTTTGAATTCTCAAAGGGGGATCTCTTCTGACGGGATCATCAACTCTAATGGAGTCCTCATTATTTTCATTTTCTGCAACTGGTCTGACTTCTGGTGTTATCTCTGGTGTTGCCTCAGGTGTGGTAACACTGGGGCCGACATCTGGTCCAACATTTATGTCAACACTTGGTCCAACATAAATGTCAAATTCACTTTTAGGTTGTTCCAGCAGTATCGAACGAGGATAAACAACTGGTTCATCTGCAACACTTGACAGATCATCAAAAACAATGTTTATAGATTCTTGAATAATTTCAATTCTCAAATTATACACTCGATATGCAAAATTGTTATGCGAATATCCAAGAAAAATGGCTTTATCATTCTTAAAGTAAAATTTAGCTAATCGATCCCAGTCTTTTAATATATAACATACACACCCAAACACATGGAAGTAATGTACATGTGGTTTATTCCCATTCAAAATCTCATAGGGTGTCATTGTTAAACCAGGTCTTATAAAGACTCTATTAGAAATGTGACAAGCCGTGCTCAAAGCTTCATCCCAAAATCTTTTGAAATTCTTTTTGAGAATAACATAACACGGGCCATATCAAGCAATGTCCTATTTTTCTTTTCAGCCACACCATGTGGTTTAGAGATCGAAAAATCAGGTGTATCCCATTTTTCTTACAAAAATTATAAAAGGAAACATTTGCAAATTCTTTTCCATGATTGGATCTTATACAGAAAATAGAAGCACAAAACATGTTTTTGATTTTGGAGTGCAAGAGTTTAAATTTATCTAAAGTTTCAGATTTTTCTCTTAGGAAATATACCCAAGAAAACCTAGAGAAATCATCAACTATAACAAAAAACATACCTCTTACCTCCAGGCTTTCTACCTCAATTGGACCCATCAAGTCCATGTGCAAAAGCTGAAAACAATGTGTTGTCCCAAAGTGTTGCTCCTGGTGTTGGGTAACACTGCGGGTAACACGAGTCTCCTTACTTTTAAGGCAGTCCCCACACATAATTTTGTTCTTCAGATTCAGATTGGGGACTCCTTTGACAGCCTCAAACTGGAAAATTTTCTTCAAGTTTTCATAAGGGGCATGTCCCAACTTTTGATGCCACAAAATTGTGTCATCCATATTGACTAAATTGCATACTTGTTTATCAACAAGATAGCAATTGTCACTTGATCTAGTTCCTGACATTACACACGTGTTAGTGTTAACAAAAACTTCACAAGTATTTTTATTAAATTTTACCTCCAAGTTGTCATCGCACAATTGGCCAATGCTAATTAAATTAGCAACCAATCCATCAACGTGCAAGACATTCTTTAAGGCAGAGAATCCGGAAATATCAAGTGTCCCTTTCCCTATTATATTGCTCTTTCCTCCACCTCCATATTTCACCGTTTCTCCTTGGATAGATTCATAGTCTTTCAAGAACACTTTTGTTCCCGTCATATGATGTGAACAACCACTATCAAAGTACCATGAACCTGAAATGTTAGTCTTCATAGAAGCAAATACAACATTGCATTTATGATTAGATTTTAAAAACCAGACTTTCTTTTTAGACTTTTTAATTTTCTGATTACCAGTGTTGTCTTGAGTGTTACGTAACACTTGAGATAACACATGTGAACTTGAATTTTCTCTTTGAGTGTAAAACAATCAAATTTACTTTGTCCAGTTGTGTGACAATATTCACACACACACGGTTGATCAGAAATATCACTTGATGAACTACTTTTTACTTTTTCATGTTCTTTTACAAAACATGCTACATTATTTTCATTCATTATAGTAGAAGTGATTTTGTCAAGAGAGTCTTGGAACCCAATACCTGCTTTGTGTGACTTACTCAAGTCGAGTATTTCATCCAATTTTGAGAACGCCGTGTTAAACTCTTTGAAGGTAGTCTCGGCTAGCTTCAACTTGGACTTGACTTTGACAAGTTCAACATCCAACTTTGTGAATTGCACCGCCAACCGAGTCAAAGAGTCTTTTAGCTCATGATTTTCCTTGGTTAAGATCGTTACTATCTTGTTCTCTTTCTTCCATTCTATGAACAATGCCTTGTAGAGATCTTTTAACCCATCAATGAGCTCATCCTTGCTTAAATCCTCCTCATCTGGACTTCCTGCATCAACATTAATTGAACCATGAAAGCAAAAATCGTCAGAAAATTTAAAAGGATTATACCTGCTAGGTGTTGAGCTTGGTGTTATCGCACTCTGGGTAACACCATTGGCAACACTTTCTGAATCTGACTTTGAGTGCTCCAAAGCCATGGTCAACATGGCTGATTGATCACGTTCTTTAATGTTTTCTAGCTCTCTTTCCTCACTATTTCTAAGGGAAGTATGATTCGAGCCAAGAAGAAGAGAAAGTCTCTCAAGATATGGATTAGCAAGATTCAAGGCCATGACAAACTGGATCAAATACTTAGTATGTCAAGTAACCAGCTCTGGTGCCAATTGAAAATGTCAATGGCCTTGGGTAAGTGATATCAAAAGTGTTGTCACTGCAACGATATCACTTCTGGCAACACTTAATACACACGAACAGAAAACTGTTTCTGAAAAGAGTTTGCAGCGGAAAATCAACACAAGAATTATTTTTCTCAAGATATATAAATTATATATCTTGAGGGATGCCTCAAAATGCGAGACCTTTACTAAATAATATGAAGTGAAGTACAAGGCCGAGAGTTCCCTAATGCTATTACAATGAAAGCTTTGTGGAACGACTAAGTCTAATACACAGAATCCTAATCTAGCCAAGACACTTATAATACTCGATACAAGAATATAAATGTGTTTGGGAATTTATAAGGAACTAAGGAATGTGTAAGACTTTCTTTTGAGGAGAGTGTGTGTTCTTGCTTCAAGTGTTGTGTTTGCCGTGTCTTGAATCTTCACATCCTCTTGCTATTTATAGTGTTTCTTGGACTTGGGGAATACTCCAATAATGGCTTGGAGAGGATGCAAAAACGTGGGGAGAGAGTGGAGTGGAGTGACCGAACTTGGGGAGGTTATTTTCCATATTTCCTAAAATGTATGAACTAATTCTTGGTGCCCAAGTCCATGCATACCCGATTTGTACCTTCATGCTATGAACGCCTTGTACCTTTTTGATCAACAACTCAGCCTTTGAATGGGTCAAATCCCATGTGTTTGTTGTGAATTAAATCCCCACATGTTTATTGATAAAATCCCTTTTATCCATAAAATCTTCTTTCACCTTCCTTGCATTATTCTAGCATAGGTTATACCTGAAAATGGACCAACATAGACAATAAACTTTGCAATAATATTAGTCATTAGTCCAGCAATTATTTATGAAGCAAATATACAAATATATGCAGACTGTCCGACGGTATCACTTGGACAGTGTGGTCAGCACTTGTGGTAGCACCACATTCTGCACTTACACATGTAAGCAAAAATTGCCACATCAACATCCATATCAGCAGATTTAACAGACTTTTAGACGGCATGTTGGCGGAAGGACCACATAATCAACGAAATATAAAATCAAGGATGAAAAGCTAAAAAAAAATGTTTAGTGACGCAAAGGTAAAAAACCTAAATAGTTCAAGGACGAAAAATGTACTTAACTCTAAGCCTACATTATAGAAAAGAGAAGAACTTTTTGGAACAATGAAAAATACCAAATAAGAAGATCATTTTGAGACGGAGGGAGTATATGACAATTTTTCCACACTCAGGTTCATATTTTTAGCAGCGACCATTCATAATTACTCTTTCTTTCTGTCCTAAAATCATTTTCATATTTTTTTTTTCCGCTTTTGTTACGAAGAAATTTTGAGAAATAATTTTAAGTTGGTTTAATTGTCCTAATAAAAATCTAAAACTTAATGATGTCATTGTTGATGGTGCAGGTATCAATAAAAAGTTTTAGATTTTAATTAATATAATTAAATCAGCTTAAAATCATTACTCAGAGTTATTTCATAATAACAGTTGAAAAAAATATGAAAATTATTTTAAGAGTATACGAGCAAAGGGTTAGAAAGACGAAAAATTGATCCAATGGCTGACGAACGGATTTTTGTTAGGTGTATAGTATCCAAATCAATCAATCCACTGAGTATTAGGGGAGGGGTGATCATGATCCGGTCTGATCTATTTTTTTACAAAATATCATAGAATCACAACCAAAACCAATGCTCTGGTTATCTAAAAATTTGGAACCGGAACCAAACCAATACTCGTGAGAACCAACACACTGGTTCTGGTTCTACTGGTCTGGTCTTGTCCGGTTCTACAATTTATTAGTCATTTCAAGTTTATTTATTTTCAAATTTTCTTAACTCACAACATTGACAAGATCAAACACAAATATAAACTTAATATTAATTATAAATCTAGATAAAACCCTCAAAAAACTGAAGTACCGTCAAATTATACGACCAAAGGTCTCAATTCACAAAATATAATCACTATATTATTATATATTACGACTATTGATTAACAAACAAAAAGAAACATATATTGATCATCTTACAGAGAGTTACACGGGTCTTTTTTTTTTAAATAATTTAAATGGGCCATTAAAAAATTATAATACAAAAGTAAGTATATAATTTTATTTGCTATAAGATAATATAAATATGTAGTATATGTGCTCAACTGGTCCGGTCCGGTTCTAACCAAAATTAATTTTTTACCAAGAGCCAGAACCGACCAATATACTGATTTTATAATATTTTTGATCCGGAACCAAACCATATGTACCGGTCTGGTCCGATTTTTACTGGTCTGGTCCAGTTTTTATGGTTCGATCCGTTCCAAAAATTTTTTGCTCACCCCTAGTGAGTATGAGTATTAGTGTAGAAGCCTACTCGAATCCATGACACCCCTACTGAGTATGAGTATTAGTGTAGAAGCCTACTCGAATCCATGACATATAAAGCGATTGGGCGGAGATGGATTGAATAAGGAAGACAATCTGAACGGATTGAACAGCAAAGATCTTCCAATCTACTCTCTCCATCTCATTTTATGAGTAAAAAATGGGTGAGTTCAAGAATTAAGGAAAATGTGATGTGTTGTGAGTGTTTGATAGTTGGGTAGTAGAGGAAAAGTGTGGTAGAGAAGAGTTAGTGAATAATTGTTATGAGTATTATATGTAGGGCCCACTTTTCATTTAAGGATTTTAACTTTTAAAATGAGACGACATTTTTAAAAAATTTTGACTTTTAAAATAGAACGGAGGGAGTATACGCTAATTTTCTTCTTCCCGTTTGCTTTCCATGAAAGGATACACGAATTTTGAAAGATTGAATTCAACTAGGGACTGACCCATTATTTATAATGTCGTAAATGAACGGTTATTATTATCTATAGGAATGGCAACCGGGCGGATAAGGGGCGGGTTTGACCAAAACCGTACCCGCCCCTCAAGGAACTTCCCTTATACCGAACCCGCCTCGCCCGCCCCGCCAAATAGTAAACCCGTATCCGCCCGTATGGTTCATAATCACATTTTTTTTGGAGCTTTACTCCAGCTTTTAAAGAGTCCAACAGCCCAACAATATACAATTACAACATAATTACAACATTGTACCAAATTTAAGCCCAATCTAAAAATTTCAACCATCCCATTCACACCCAAAGTATACAATTACAACACATTTATAGAGTAATATGCTTTTCTGCCCCTCGTACTATGGCCCCAACATCAATTTGACACTCGTACTGCTGAAACACTAAATGTATGATGCGTACTATGGTTTTATTAACAAAATTAACCAATTACTATTCAGTTGTTAACTTTTTCTAACACACGTTATTTTTCTAACGAGCATTAATTTATTTTAACGGATGTTAATAATTTATGTTAACAAAATTAACTTTTGTTATCTCCATCATCTTCCCAAACCCAACATCCACCCCACCCTTCGCAACCCAACACCGCCCCATCACCACCGCCACAAACCAGTCACCACTCCACCCAACCAACTCCACCATTGATGGATTAGAAGCATCTCCAACACCAATCGACCCCCTTCTTTGCAAATTAGGATTTGAGCTCCCATTTACACCTTCCACGCCAAAAAAGCTGTACCAATCCCCTTCCTAGCCATGACCGCACCTACCCTAAACCTAGGCGCCGGCCAAGAGCAAGAAAACCTGGGAAAATTCCGGCCAAAAGGCCAAAAATCGAAGCAAAACCGAATCCCGTCACTTTCCCGGTCTGGTCTAGAAAAAATAAATTTCCCGATTCATTAACCGTTGGATCGCCTTCAAATTTCTGGAGAAGGTTCGAGACACCTAGGCGCACATATTGACCGTAGGGATCTGAAAAATATTTACCGGAGAGGGAGATATGGTCGTCGGAAAAAGACTGACGAAAATAAATTTTTAACATTCGTTAAAATAATTTAATGCTCGTTAGAAAAAATAACGTGCGTTAGAAAAAGTTAACAACTGAATAGTAAATTGGTTAATTTTGCTAATAAAACTATAGTACGCATCATACATTTGTTGTTTCAGTAGTACGAGTGTCAAATTGATGTTGGGGCCATAGTACGAGGGGCAGAAAAGCAGATTACTCCACATTTATAATAATTTACTGCATATATTAATATACGGGGCGGGGCCCCGCGGGTTGGGGTGTGCAACCAAACCCGCCCCGCAACCCGCCGGGTTTTGAAAAAAAGACTACCAAACCCGCCCCGCTGTGGTGCGGACTGTCTCGGATACGGAGCGGGTTCGGATAGATTGCCATCCCTAATTATCTACTCCCTCCTTCATAATTTAAATTTCAAAAGAAATTTAGGTTCAAGAATTGAAAAAAAGAAGAGTTAATCTTAATTATAAAAAACTTATTTTATACTCGAGTTAGTGTAAAATCTGCTTTCATTCATTAATGTAAAACAAGTTTCAAGATATTAAAACATGTTTTACACTAACTCGAGTGTAAAACAAGTTTTTCACTTAAAAAAAGGTGATGTGTTGTGAGTGTAATAGTTTGGCAGGAGAGAGAGAATGTGTGGTAGGAAATAGTTAGCGGGTAATTATTGTGAGTATAACATGTAAGACCCACTAATAAAAGAGGCTTTGACCAATAAGTCTGTTGGGTATGCTTATCACTTAACCCTCCTACACTTGTTAGAATTGATTGATACCATCACCTATAAGTACTTTTACGGATTTTAGGACCTCATGTAAAGAAGTTTAGAACTTCAATCTTTAGCTAAGTCCTTTTTATAGTATAGGCTTAGATGATAGGACTTGAAGCTTTAAAGATCGAAGATCACCTAAGCAAGGATTCATTTCGCTACGCAGAATGTTCTCTGCGCAGGTCGCCACTGCGCATAGATATCTTTGCGCAGCCCTTGACCCTGCTCAATTTTCAAGATCTTACTTCCTAAACTCAAGAGATCTCTTTGTGACCAAGCATGGTGCGCATGCTGCTCATGCGCTGAATCCATGCGCGCCGGCAATGCGCATGCCTTTTGTGCGCGGACACAACCTTGGTCAAGCTCCTCATCTCCTGATCTCTCATTCTAGAAGTTTGGAAAACGCTTAGAAGATGCACGCTTATTAAAAAAAAGGCTGAGGTGTGCACAAACGACAAAATAAGCACACTCAGCAAAACCATTGGTGGAGACACGCTTCAAAGAAATATCTCAAGAGAAGACAGCTGTCAACCTTCTAGAAGAAGCTTTTGAAATTGGTCTTCATGCTGTCTCCAACGGCTCTATACCTGCGCACCAATCATATTGTGCCAGGTCATCATCTTTGATCAGAGCCCCAACGGCTATAAAGGACAGCTGCGCGCCAATCATGTTGTGCCAGCTCATTGTCCTTGCTCAGAGCTCCAACGGCTTTATTCAAGCTCTCAGCTATAAATAGCCTGCTCATCTTCATTTCCAAGCTGCCTTTGGATTTAGCCCTTTTCATCGGCCCTTGATCATCATCTTTGATCAAGCTCCTCTTGTTGTCCATTATGCTTCAGAGCTCGAGTTTTATGCTTCACTGAAAAACCATGAAGATCTGAAGACTGCTGCTTAGTTTTTCCAGATTCTTTAGAACAGCCTTCAAGATCTTCAAACCTTCAAAACTCCTGCTCATATCACAAAGCCTATGTCACCAGAATTCTCGGTGCTCTTCATCTTTCATATTCATAGAGCCCAAAATTTCTGTCACACACACACCTCTTGAAGCTTTGATCATTTTGATCTAACTTCTTGAAATACACCGGTTTAGTCTAGGATTTGTTCTTCATAGATAATAGATCTTGAGTTAGTATTGAGCTCAAATGTTGTAATTTGTAATACTCTCTCATATAATAAGATCTCCTTTAAAAATCCAAGACTAACCATCTTGGTAGAGGATGTAGATCTTTCATCGATCGAACCTCTCCAAATAGCGTGTTCATTATACTTACTGCATATTTCCTGCTTAACCTTTTATGAACTGCTTTGTTTGATCTTTCAGATTGCCACTCTTTGATGTTGTAATTGTTATTGCTCATTTGCCTTAGAATCCCATTTTGCACCACTCTTTAGCCTCATACTTAGCGCGTGCGTTTTTATCTCTGCGCAGTATACCCTGCGCAGAGCTGCTTTAAATTTCCGCTGTGCATTTCACACTCTTACCACGCGCTATACTTAGCCAAAATAAGAGTTGTGCGCATCTGCCATTGATTTGCAAAAGGGTTTGAAAAGAATTTTAAAAACGCTATTCACCCCCCCCCCTCTAGCATTTTTCATACCCTTGTTGCCCCTTTGGGACCAACAAGTGGTATCAGAGCAAACACCTTCATAAAACATGTTTCTGTTTTTTCAAGCTTAACAGCTTGGGTGCCGATTCAATATGGCTTCAAATCTAGGGCAATGGCTAACTTTTCACTTATTCCTGCGCCTGCTCAAACCTCAGATCAAATTCAGAAAGTTCTCCAAACTTGGTGGATCCTTAAGCAAACCTCCTATTCTCTCTCATAGAGACTCAAAGAAAGATGACTTGGTTTTATGCAGAAAGCCAAGACATTACGCTTCAATGCCTTCTTCAAAATTTGAGTACAAGGAAAAGCAACCCTGCGCACAAAGCATCAAAGCAGTGCAGAATGGTTGATGAGGAGAACTGCGCAGAGAAGGAGCTAAGGACTCGGAGACTTGGCACTAAAGACAACTATGCTGACCCTGAGGATGGACTACTCTGCTTAATGGCAAATGCTGACAATGATTCAAAAGTTGTTTCTGAAATGGAACCTGAGCATGCACCAAGGACAATCAAAGAAAGATCCCTTCACTCTAGTGGAAACGGGACACTTTCACCAAGCAGACAGAATGACAAGCACCTATCTGCCAGGGCCAACTTGACAGAAGCTGCATCATCACCAACTCCACAGCCGCGCAAGGAATTTCTCAAAGTGTGCTGATCTTAAAAGATAACTCTGCTGTAGAGCGCAAGTTAATGTTTCAACAAGCAGAAAAGATCTACTTCACTGCGCTCTCTCAAGCTCAGTTGATATCGACACTGGATTCTAGACACTACTAGAGATGTCAACACTCTTAAAGGTGCGCACGAATGAAGAGATCACTCAGTAATATATGGTAACAACAACAAAGGGCACATAATTGGATTTGGACTAATCATAAAAGATTAAGTCTCAAGCAACCTGCTCTCCATATCACAATTATGAGATAAAGTTCTGGAATGCCATATCACTTCAACGCTATGTTACATCAAAAATGGCGTTTCTGGACTAACTTTGCTCACAAGGACTCGTAAGACCAATTTCTAATCTATTTTGATCTTACCGCTATAATTTCTATTACTAATCCTTGTTTTGTAGCAATAAGCTTAAGTGAAAGCAGCTAGCAATGGTATAAGCACCATGCCAGCTTAGTAAGCAGCCTGAGCAGTTTTCCTCCAGCAAGATTGCTCCAATGTCAAAACCGCTTACATCCGCTTCACCTCATATGTTTGGACCGCTCACTACCGCGAAGTTTTGGACCAACCTGTGGTATCTCTAATGATATCCTGGCTGCTCTCCTTCTAAATCTCCAAACATAGAAGACATCAATAGAGTTCGACACTTCAATGGAACAGAATTTATGAACAACGATGTCGCTCAATATTGTGAGAACCAACAAGAACCAACAAATGGTATTCTTCACAATTTCTCTGCTGCTGGAGTTCTGCAACAAAATGGCGTTGTGGAAAGAATCACTCGTTGATTGAGGATGGATAAACAATGATAGTAGAAGCAGTACTTCTAAATGTATTTCTGGGAAAAAGCTGTCATCGGTGCATGTTATTACTCAGAATAAAGATCCCTCATCAACAAAGCCTACATCTATACTCCATACGATCTATGGAGAGAGAGAAAGCACCCAACATTACTTTCTTCAAGCTCTTTGGCTGCAAACACTATAGAGGTAAATTCGACGCCAAAGCGGATGAAGGTATTCTCGTTGTGTATGCCAATCATTCTATAAGCTTTTCATGATCTTAATAAGATAAATCTCTAGTTATTTTAGTATCTGTACATGCTACTTTTTGATAAGCATTCTCTCCTTGAGCCACATTTGGCTCCCAATGATTCTGATGACTCTGCTGAGCTTTTTAGACAGGTGCGCAGTAATTCTATTCCCGCGCAGGACATAGATCAAGCAGATTCAGAATCAGTCCATCTCATGCGCATACTATAAATGCTGCGCCTGAAGTTGCAACTCCTGATGCGCAAACACCTCCTTCTGCGCATGATGTTTCTCCACTTCAACAAATCACCTTTAAATGATCGTGATGCTGAAGCAAATGAAATTCCCATTGATCTTCGTATTCCTATCATCACAATATAGGGATTCGCACATCGAGAGCATCAAACTTTGCAGTGTAGCATTCGTTTATCTCTCATGTCGGATCAAGAAGATTGATAGAGTGCTCCATGTTTTAAGATGGATTGATGCTATGCAAGAAGTGCAAGAAAAGCTCATCCAATATTTAGCGCTTCAATGGGTGTTCGGAAACAAGATGGATAAGAATGGAAGCATCATAGAATCAAAGCAAGAAAGCTTTGTATGGTCTTAAGCAAACTCCAAGAGCATGGTACAATACACTATCAAAATTCCTACTAGAGAAAGGCTTCAAGTGCGGTAAAATCGATATAACTCTTCTTATTACCAAGCATAATGATCATTCTTTACTTGTTCAAATTTTTGTCGATGATATTATATTTGGTTCTACTAATGAGTCTCTTTGTAAGCGCTTTGAAAAGCAAATGAAAAGCTGGTTTGAAATGAGCATGATGGGAGAACTCACATTCTTCCTCGGGCTTCAAATCATGCAATTGAATGATGGCATCCTCGCAAATCAAGTCAAGTACACTAGGGACACAATCAAGAAGTTTGGACTTGAATGCTAAAGCATACGACACTCCAATGGCCACAAGCAACAAATTTAACAGACTTAAAAGGTAAAGTTGATCAGACTATATCTAGGTATGATTAACTCTCCTTATCTTCTGCTAGCTGGCCAAGATATTATGTTGACTGGATATGTGCGCAATATCACGCTAATTCTTCTGAAGCACACATAACTGCTGTAAAAAGTATTAGATATATTTTTAGCTCTGTTAACCTTGGACTTTGGTACACCAAAGATTTGAACTTTAAACTTGTAGGTTATTCAGATGCGGACTACGCAGCGTGCACAAGTGACAGGTAGAGCACAGTGGAACTTGTCATTTCCTTGGAAATCGACTTGTAGCATGGGCAAGCAAGAGACAAGCTGATGTGTCCATCTCCACTACTGAAGCAGAATATACTGCTGGTGAAAGCTGCTGCTGCCAAATCTTATGGATGAAGCAACAACCTGTGGACTATGGGATTCATGATGAGAATTATCCAACTCTCTGCGATAATATGTCCTCCATAGCAGTTTTTCAATCCTACCAAGCACTATTATCAAGCTCATCAACATCTAATATCATCTCCTCAAGAATTAACAAGTGATCTCTTGAAAGGAGAAATGGGTATGCTTAATCTTAGCTAACTTGTCCATATGATTTATTGATACTAATGTATTTGTTGATAAGTGTGCAAAATAGGTTAAGTTTCATGCGCCCTGTGCAACACCTGCGCAAACGACTATCTGCGCATGAAACTACTGTTCTGAGATTTACAGAATCTCTGCGCTATCAATGCGCTGCGCATGACTATCCATGCGCAAATCGTCGTGGACCGCAGGTAAGTGTTCTATTCATTAGATTTTGCACATAGGTCCTTGACTGAAAAGTCAACGCTGAGTCACAAGGGTACTTGTGTAATTCAAATTTTCCCGCGCTTTTATTTTTTGAATTTTCTTGGGAAATTACCTGTTTACCCTTGCGCATGTCCCATTGTCATTTAAATACAAACTGCAATTAATGACAGCGCATCTCACGTATGTATGCTCACCATTTAATGAGGAAGGTGATGCGACAGCCGTCAGCCTCTTTTCGCTGACACACGCACGCGCAAAGACTGCGCACGCGCGTTCCCCATTCGGCCACGTCACTCTGCTAACGTGCGCCCGTCCTTTCACTGACTCACCATTTATGAGGAAGTCGACTTGACAGTGACCGGCTTAGGACTTCACTCGCACACGCGCGCATAGGCCTGCGCACGCGCGTTCCCTTTTGTGACACGTGGTATCGCTATCCTGCGCCACTGTACTTTTTCTCAAACATTTCGTAGCTACCGTGCGCCTAACATCTCCTTCCCTACTTAAACCGTTTCTCTCTCTACTTCTCTCTTCCCTCTAAATTTTCTTACTCTCTTTCTTACCTCTACTCTAAACCCTCATCTCTCATTTCCTATTCGTTATCTTCAACCTTAACCTTCTTTCTTTCTAAACCTTTTCAATGGCGCCTAAGAAAACCAAAACTCAACCAGAAATCATCATCTCCGACTCTTCTTCGCACTCTGGAAACTCTCACGAAGAAGAAGTAGAACGACAATCAAGGCATCCCACCGTCAAAGACATGGTATGATTTCCTATAACTCCTTATTTTTCGCCATTGTTGTTCTTGGAGGTCTCAAGACTCCCTTTTTCGATTTCTCCCTTAATTGTTGATCATTCTTTGAAATCGATCGTTGTGTTGTGTTCATATTTGCCTGATCTATTCTTTCATGTAGTTTATTTCATGATCAATGGTCGTTACATATGTTTTTCGTCAATTTCTGTGCTTCGTAACTTCCTTGGCAGACGAACCGTTTTTCTGAATTTCTGGGTTTGTTTTAATGTCGTTGACCATACTTTTTACACGGTTGACTTCGTCCTGTTGACGCCGTCATTTCGATGTACTTTTTGTTGAATTTTGTCAACTTTTGTTTTTCTGTGTTTTTGGGTGTTCTTCATGTTCTTAATTATTTTTATATTTAGTCTATTATTCACCCCTTTTTCTTTGTGCTCTGCGCATAGTTTCATGCGTATGGCTTTCTCAGCATATAGTTGTATCTATTTCTCTGCGCACACTTCTTTACTAGTATTTATTTTCTGTGCGCACGATCCCTCTGCGTATGCATTCTTATTTTATGCGCTCCCTCTTCCTATTTTCTGCGCATAATTTTTTTTTTTTGGAACTTGTGCCTAGGTATATCTGCATTACTTGCATATGCGCACAGCTCCATAATCAATAGGTTGTCTAATTCTATCTATTGTTTTACGCAGGGACACGTTTATTTCATTCTGGGTTGGGAACTTATTCAGGCAGATCTCTCTTTAGATGCGATTGGTCGTCATCTGCTTCATCTTCTCAGCTCCTCCGGCATTCTTCCTTTATTCACTCTTGAGAAATCCTTCATAGTGCCTGCGCTGTTAGATGAATTCTTCAAGACACCAGGAGTTGTTCCTGCATAACTTGAAGGCAAGACAACAGAAATGATCATGGCCACCGTTCAGCGCTGTGATATAATGGTTCACCCCAATCACATTCGCAGCCTCCAAAACTTCAATGTTGATAGTTCTTCAGTCAACTATGATGAGGCTCATCAAAATGCGCTTGCACAGAAGCTCATTGGCATCCCTTCTCTCAACAAGAAGTGGCCAATGTATAATAGAAAGGAATTTGGTGAGGTGATGTATCACATGTGCACCATAATTGGAGATTCCCTCAACTGCAAGAATGGAAATAATGGACATTTCATCTCTAAGCAGTGGGAATATTGCGCAGCCATCTTCAACGAAGATCAACTAGACTGGCCGCAGATAATATTCAATGAGATTGTGAAGGGGATGACAAGCTATGAGAAGAAGCTGAACGCAGGAAAGACCAAATACCGAACTCACTGCAGACTGCTAACCAAACTCCTATTGACTTATGATGAATTGGCCACCTATGTTGAAGAAAAGTCAATCAAGAAGCAGTCTTGCGACGCAAAGTACTATTCCAGAGTACACCTTCAGAATTTGCACAGTGAGATAGGCAACGCCGATTACTATGAAATCTGGCTGTCTGATGCCGCTCCCAACAAGGAACCCTGGATAGGCCCAATTCCTGTGGTCAAATCCAAGAAGAGTGCAGGAAGATCTTCAACGGATGCTGCGCAAGAGACCGCAGAAGAAGCGTACAATCGCAAGGGGAAGGGCATTGCTCCGCCCAGTAGCAAAAAGCTCAAGGATATTCCTTTGGTTCAATCCACCAAAGGGATTTCTATCAAAGAGGCAGATCCTACCAGCATTCCAGCGCCTGCTCCCTCAAAGCCAACCACTATGAAGCGCAAGGCTGCTTTCCGTGGTGATTCAGATGATGATGCTGTTGAGGGGGAACAAATGCACAAAGCCTCTCAAGAAGCCATCCCCAGTGCTGATATCGCACATATCTCTTCTCGTCTCAATCAGAAGGTGCGCAGCAGCGCTAAAGGATTGAAAAAGCGCCGCACTAGTTCCGCAGCCACCGACAGCAGTGATTCTTCTCCAGTTCATCCTTCATCTTCAGCCCCGGAGTCTCCTCCTTCCTCCTCAGCTGAGCTGCGCCAGATCGTGCAGAGCTTGCATTCTGTTCAAGCGAATCAAGTCGCTACGCAGCTGCAACTTAATCAACTCCTTACTGCTCAAACTGCTTTATTATATCGTCTTGATATGCAGCGTTTGGAGATTGATACCATTAAGGGGGAGAAAGCTGCCAAAGAAGAAGCAAAGGCAAAGGAAATCACGGAGAGTGCAAAAGCAAAAGCAAGTCCATCTGAGCCTGCGCAAGAAAAAGTTCCTATCACTTTGGTACATCATATCCTGGACTCCCTGAAATCCATCAGCGCTCAGCTTGAAAATGTCAGCGCACAACTCAAAAATGTGTGTACCTTGGGAGAGCTTGATGGTGGACTCAGGGACATTCTGAAAAAGCTCAAGAAAACCCTTGCAGATGGGTTACATAGAGGATTTGATGACCTTCAAGCTCAGATGGAGGCTCAGATAGAGAAAATTGAACAAGGAGGCTCTGCGCATAATATTGAAGAAGTGCGTCGATGCATTGCTAAGTCCATGACAGATTTTTCGTTGGCGTTCAACGACAAATTTGACTACGCAATGTTAGACATTCAAGCAAGCGTCAACACTCAGCGCCTCCATACCGACTCAAGATTAGAAGCTACGCAAACTTCCATCCTGACGGACAGCAGAGCAAGGTTCAGAGAGCTAGTGGATGACAACGCTGATATGCGCATAGGAATGAACACTTATGTTGGAAAAGCTGTGGAGTTCCAGGACAAATTTCAAAATTTAAAGGTGGAACTCATGAACAAATTCAACGGTCTTCAGAATGAGATGCGCGAAGCCCTGCAACGGATCAACTTAGATTAGATTTCCTCTGTAAGTATTTTGTTATTTTTTTTTGAACCTTTTTGATTCTCGTTGCGCAGTATGTTTTTTATGCGCTTTTATTTTGTGCGCTTCTGTTTTTATGCGCACCTCTTTTGATTTTCCTCTTTAAAACTTGTAATCTGTAACAGTCAATCCTTCAAAGTTTTAATGAGAAGAATGCATCATAAAGCTTTCACAAAAACCTTGTTCAATTCAAATCATTCATTTGTGGAACATTGAATGCATTATTACTTAAACTCATGCGCATAATCTTAACTGCTCATGTTTTCTACTCATGGTGTTTAAACATTCAGTTTAAACGCATACTTAAAACTTCATCTCACATTATTTGTATGCTCTGAATGATATTTCTATCTTTCCAATCTTGTAAGTTTTTAATCTTTTGGATAGATTAGAAATCTATAGCACTGACTAGTGTGTGCATTGACTTGAGGCATGATTTACCATTCACATTTTTATGGACATGTTATTATCAAGTACAATGAATTGCCTTTGCTATAGTAGGTAATGGCATCAATCATTAAGGGGGAGATTGTTGGGTATGCTTATCACTTAACCCTCCTACACTTGTTAGAATTGATTGATACCATCACCTATAAGTACTTTTACGGACTTTAGGACCTCATGTAAAGAAGTTTAGAACTTCAATCTTTAGCTAAGTCCTTTTTATAGTATAGGCTTAGATGATAGGACTTGAAGCTTTAAAGATCGAAGATCACCTAAGCAAGGATTCATTTCGCTACGCAGAATGTTCTCTGCGCAGGTCGCCACTGCGCATAGATGTCTTTGCGCAGCCCTTGACCCTGCTCAATTTTCAAGATCTTACTTCCTAAACTCAAGAGATCTCTTTGTGACCAAGCATGGTGCGCATGCTGCTCATGCGCTGAATCCATGCGCGCCGGCAATGCGCATGCCTTTTGTGCGCGGACACAACCTTGGTCAAGCTCCTCATCTCCTGATCTCTCATTCTAGAAAGTTTGGAAAACGCTTAGAAGATGCACGCTTATTAAAAAAAGGCTGAGGTGTGCACAAACGACAAAATAAGCACACTCAGCAAAACCATTGGTGGAGACACGCTTCAAAGAAATATCTCAAGAGAAGACAGATGTCAACCTTCTAGAAGAAGCTTTTGAAATTGGTCTTCATGCTGTCTCCAACGGCTCTATACCTGCGCACCAATCATATTGTGCCAGGTCATCATCTTTGATCAGAGCCCCAACGGCTATAAAGGACAGCTGCGCGCCAATCATGTTGTGCCAGCTCATTGTCCTTGCTCAGAGCTCCAACGGCTATATTCAAGCTCTCAGCTATAAATAGCCTGCTCATCTTCATTTCCAAGCTGCCTTTGGATTTAGCCCTTTTCATCGGCCCTTGATCATCATCTTTGATCAAGCTCTTCTTGTTGGCCATTATGCTTCAGAGCTCGAGTTTTATGCTTCACTGAAAAACCATGAAGATCTGAAGACTGCTGCTTAGTTTTTCCAGATTCTTTAGAACAGCCTTCAAGATCTTCAAACCTTCAAAACTCCTGCTCATATCACAAAGCCTATATCACCAGAATTCTTGGTGCTCTTCATCTTTCATATTCATAGAGCCCAGAATTTCTGTCACACACACACCTCTTGAAGCTTTGATCATTTTGATCTAACTTCTTGAGATACACCGGTTTAGTCTAGGATTTGTTCTTCATAGATAATAGATCTTGAGTTAGTATTGAGCTCAAATGTTGTAATTTGTAATACTCTCTCATATAATAAGATCTCCTTTAGAAATCCAAGACTAACCATCTTGGTAGAGGATGTAGATCTTTCATCGATCGAACCTCTCCAAATAGCGTGTTCATTATACTTACTGCATATTTCCTGCTTAACCTTTTATGAACTGCTTTGTTTGATCTTTCAGATTGCCACTCTTTGATGTTGTAATTGTTATTGCTCATTTGCCTTAGAATCCCATTTTGCGCCACTCTTTAGCCTCATACTTAGCGCGTGCGTTTTTATCTCTGCGCAGTATACCCTGCGCAGAGCTGCTTTAAATTTCCGCTGTACATTTCACACTCTTACCGCGCGCTATACTTAGCCAAAATAAGAGTTGTGCGCATCTGCCATTGATTTGCAAAAAGGTTTGAAAAGAATTTTAAAAACGCTATTCACCCCCCCTCTAGCATTTTTCATACCCTTGTTTCCCCTTTGGGACCAACAAAGTCCCTTACCCAAATAAAAACGACCAATAAGGACAGACATTTTGGAAACTCACCAAAAAGTCCCTAGACTTTTCACTGGACCAAATTGCCCCCGCTTCCATTGACGCGCGCGCTAGCCAGCGCTAAGCGCATATACCATGTGCGTTCTCCCTGACTCTCACTCTCACTCTCCCTCTTTCTCTCTTCTAATTTTTTTTCCACCCAAATTTATAAAATGCAATATCTCAAAGTTTAAGAATCGAAAAAATAATCTGAAACCACCATTTTAATCGTATAGTCAAGAAGAATAAAACAAGTACACTCAATACATAATTCAAATTTTAGAAATAAAAATTTCAATTTTCATTTGTAAAATTATGAGAAATTCATTTTTCATTTCTCAATTAATTTAACAATTTTAGAAAATAAAATTTCATTTTTTAATTGTAAAATCACTGATTTCTTAGTTGTATGATTACTCAATTATGTGATTTCACAGTTGTGTCATTTTTCATTTTAAAAACTGATAAATTTATCTCTCAATTTTTCACAATCATTATAATAACTGAGACATGCATTTCACAATTGTTCACACATGAATTTGAATAAAATAACTGAGACATTCATTTAACAGTTGTTCATAATTGAGTAAAAACTGATAAAATCATATCTCATTTATTCTTTTTTTCACTTGCAATTTTTTTCACAATTTTTCTCAATTATGTTCTTAACAAACAACTGATAAATCCCCTAAACTAAACAAACAACTGATAAATCCCCTAAACTAAAACAAACAACTGATAAATCCTCTAAACTAAAGAACAATTGAGAAATTTTAAAAAATCACTTTTACAATTGTTAAATTCATGTCTCACTTCACCACAATTGCTTAATTTTTTCACTTTTAAAACTGACAAATTCATGTCTCAATTTCTCAATTGAGTCATTCATTTCACAATTGTGTCATTTAAATACATTTATCAGTTGTATGCTTCAAAATCGAATCCAAAACTAGCTAAAAATCTGAATCAAGTATCCTTGAAACACATTCATCAGTTGTTTGCTTCAAAATCAAACACAAGTCCGTTGAAAAAATTGAAGCAAAAAACCCCAGAAAAACATTTATCAGTTGTATATTCAAATTTGAACATAAACACAATTGAAAATTTAAGAAACAACCCTAAAAAACACAAAAAACTGCTTTTGGAGCGATTCTTACACCACCGATTTCATCTGGGCAAGGCGCAGCTATCTGTGGTGTTGAAGGGTCCTCCCGGAGTTCCGCCGGTCACTGGCCATAATAGATCTAGCCGGAATCTTGCTGGCGGTGATAGTTGCCGTCGCGTGCGGTGGCGTTTGGAAGCGATATTTACGGCGTTGCCTTCGTCTTGCTAAGAGGAGGCTGGATCTGGTGTTCATTGTTAATTCCATTGCTGGATTTGGCGGTGATAGTTTCGGACATGTCTGGCCGAAACTGCTTTCGGCCGGCGAATAGATGGTGGCTGGAGGATGAGAAGAGAGAGGGATGGCCGATGGACTGAAGGTGTCGGCGTGGTGGAGGCGCCGATGGAAGTCGTGACTGGAGGTGAGATGGAGAAGGTAGAGAGAGAAAGTAGAGAGACGGAGGGAGTATGAGTCGCATATTAGGGGAGAGAGAGGAGACGGGTTTTGTTAGGGTTGCAGGGGTAATGTTGTCATTTAAATTATAGTAAGGACTCTATGGGAGTTTTCATTTCAACTCAGGGACCCTAAGGTAGAATAGGAAAATGTTTGTTTTTATTGGCAAATTCCATCTTCTAGGAGGGACTTATTGGTAAAAATCCCCTAATAAAGTATAAAAAGAAAAATTATTTTTTAGGTTTTGAAGTTTAAAATGGAACACCCAAAATAAAAATTTGAGTGATATCATAATCGCAAGAAAAAACTTGTACAAGTTTTCTCATTGCAATTTAAACCTTCAACAAAAATAAATTGCCAAAAAAAAAACTTCTACCAAGATTTTTGTTGCAATTTAAACTTTCATCCAGTTAACTAGTTAAAAATAATTTAGAAAAATGCACTTACATCCCCCTATAAGTTATCCAATTTCTAGTGTTCATCTAGAGATCAAGTTTTAGGGATTTTTTAATCGTTAACCAAACACAAAAATTATAATTCACATGAATATTTAAAAAAATAAATTGTGTGTGGTTAATCTCAACATCAAATGCTAACATGAATTAAACATTTTATTTAAGCTAACATATGTTTTTAAAAATAACTTGCTTATTTCATATAAACTTAAGTTGACTTTTAACTTGATTATAAATAGGGACATTTTCTTAAAAGCCCTTCATTCTAACTTTTATTTCTAAAGAAGACACAATATTTTTCTAATTGCTCAAAAACACAAGGGGACAAAAATAGTCAAAAATACCCATAACTACCCCCTATAAGGGTGCTCCCTCTTTCCAGGCCATATTTTCAGGCTATATTTTCATCCCGCTATGAGATTCATGTCTCAGACTCTTAGAAACACTGAGAATCATGTCTCAAACCTATAAAAACACTAAAAGTCATATCATAAACGTATAAAAACACTGAGAGACATGTCGCATGCCTATAAAAACATTGAAAGTCATGTCACATACCTATAAAAACACTTAGAACCATATCGCATACCTATAAAAACACTTAGAACCATGTCACACACCAATAAAAACACTTAGAACCATATCACATACAAAAACACTTGGAACCATTTCACATGCCAATTAAAACACTTAGAACCACGTCACATACCTATAAAAACACTGAGAGACATGTCACATACACATAAAAACACTTAGAAACATATCACATACCTTTAAAAACATTGAGAGCCATGTCACAAACCTATAAAAACACTGAGAGTCATGCTGCAGACCTATAAAAACTCTGAGATACATGTCACAAACCTATAAAAACATTGAGAGTCATGTGTCCGACTTGTAAAAACACTAAGATACATGTTACATACATATAAAAACACTAAGAGCTATGTCGCAGACCTATAACAATACTGACAGACATGTCACATACTTATAAAAACACTGAGAGACATGTCGCAGACCTATAAAAATAGTGAGAGACAAGTCACATACTTATAAAAACACTGAGAGTCATGGCGCATATCTATAAAAACACTAAGAGACATGTCGCAGACCTATAGCCATGTCTTACACCTGTTAAAACACTGAGAGCCATATCGTAGACCAATAAAAACATTGATATCCATGTCTCAAACCTATAGAAACATTGAAAGTTATGTCTCTGACTTATAAAAACACTGAGATACATGTCACATACATATAAAAACTGTTGGTCCCAAAGGGCAACACGGGTATAGAACCGCTAGAGGGGGGGTGAATAGCGGTTTAAAATCTTTTTGAAAATACCCTTGAAAATCAACCAAGTACTTATCAGTTTGGTCTATTGCGGTTTAAAGCACTAGAACCGCTCAGATAAAATGCACAGCGGAGTTTTGCGGTTATGGCCAAACTGAATTATAAAGAGTAGGGCGGTTTAAGTGGTTGAAAATGGAATGATGCAACTGACAAGGCACAACTGAGGTATCAAAGAAGTATGCAAATCATTTATCAAGTCATTTCACATAAGAGTAAATAAAGCTCATAAACAGAAATATAAATGACAAGACAGAAATTAAAGATCAAAGACACACAATTTGAAAAGGTTCGTTCTTGAAAGAACTACGTCCTCTACCTAGGTGGTTAGCCTAGGATTTTCTAATAGCTACTAGACTTCTATTAATTTAGAGGAGTTTTTACAAGATTACAAAAGAATCTAAACTCTAAATAAACAATCTAACCTAACAATGCTATTATAACAACCTGTGTTTTCGAGGTATATAATCTATAAGAAAATATACTCCGGGTGTGTGGTGTGGAAAGAAATCAAGAGCTCAAAATATCTAAGTGATGGTGAGCAAGTGATTACTTTCTGTGCAAGGCTGAGTTGTGATGATTTGAAGGCTTGAAGCTTTGATGAAGAACTCTGGGTTTACTAAGGAGATGATGAAGATATGAATATCTGGGTTTTCAATCTTCAAAGCAAACTTGAATACTTGGGATATTCTCTTTGAAGCTCAGCAACCTTCATTGTTGAGAAAGGAAGGCTATTTATAGTGAAGGCAATAGTGACCGTTGGACAAAGAGGTGAGTCATTGTATGGCGGTTCTATGTGCTGTCACAATCCCATTGGTTGACCTGTCACTGTCGTCCTTTGCTTTTGCTTTGTGGCAGGAAGTTGTTGGATCACTACCTGACATTGTCCTTTTAGTTGTTGGAAAAGTACAACGGTAGCTTTTCAAAAAGCGAGACAAACCGACATTCCAAGAATAACTTAAACATGACTTGAAGTTTAAGGACAAGTCACCAGTCATTCATTTACGGTTGAAAAGTGAATGTTTGTCTTCAAGGAGTAAATGACAGCAATAACTTCTTCAATATCTTGGTCGGCGGTTCCACCAGATGCATGTGCGGTTTCATGAATGAACTTGAAGTGCGGTTTCATCAAAGACACAAACTGCGGTTTGATGAAGGACTTAAGGCATCATGCTGGCGGTTTGAAGATGGCGGCTTGAGGGACACTAAACCGCTATGAACAAACCGAACATAACTCAGCCTAACTACTAAACATCTAGAAATGGACTTGTCTAAAAATTGAAGTAAAACTTCATTACATGTAAACCTAAAGTCCATAAAAAGACACGTGGAATGGGTCAATCAAATCAGGTGGGTGTACTAACAATGAATCCTAACAATCTCCCCCTATTTGATTGATGCCATTACCACACTATGATAGAGCAAACATTGTACTTGGTAAAAACATGCTCAAATGAATATGTATTGAAACTGCATCTCCCAAGTCAAATGCACACACAATGCTAGATCATAGATTTCTAATCTATCAACAAACAAAAGAAATGAAGGACAGATAGAAAAGAAATACATTCAGATGCATATAAAGAGATATGATTATGAAAATCAGATATGCATGTTTAAACTGAATGTTTAAAACACATACACTTAGAAATTTTTTCATGATGAATTAAAGTGCATGGGTTTTGAAAATGCATTGTTCCACAAACAAGTAGTTTGAATAAACAAGATTTTTGGAATAAGATGCAATGCATTCATTTTCATTATAATCCTTTAAAGGTTTTGGAAGTTACAAAATTACAAGGAAAATAATGAAAGGCAAAACTGATTACAAAAGGATAGAAAGAAATCTAGTCAGTTCTATCAGGAACCCTGGCGGCGGCTTGGTATGCGGTTTGAGCAGCATCAAAAGGCTCAACTAGGCTGGCGGTTTCAAACACGTATTCAGCTGACTTAAGACGAAGATGGGTCGGTTCATTTACCTTCTCTAAGATTTTTTCAGAAAGCTTCTTCAGGTCGTTGGCATAATGAACTAAGTAGTCAGTTGATGAAACCGTCAGATCAGCTAGTTGGTCTAACTTCTTCTCTAGAGCCTCATTCATTTCTTGGGCCGCTTAAAGTCTGAGAGAAGTCAGCTCATTCAGAGTTTCAAGCTTATGTTCTAGTTTGAGCTGGTTCTCCAGAAGGGTTTCTATCTTGAATTCCATCCTCCCAATTCGAGGGTCAATAGCATTCTTCCTCTTAATGGCATCAACAAGGAAGGGCAGAGAGGAAAGAAATGCAGATTGGGTAAAAAGTGAATCCAGAACAAATTAAATTCTTACTGGATCAGTTTCAAAAAGGGAGAAAGGGGAAGGAATGACAGAAAATGAAGTGTAGGGAAGAGAAGGGGAAATGGAAAGAAGTTGGGTATTGGAGAGAGGAATGGAAGCATAAGGAGAGAACTGCCATCTATAAAGATATGGAAAGACAATGCAGTTTATCCTAAAGAAAAACTGAGAGCAGAGAGAAAAGATGACCTCAACTGCGAGATCCTCAATGATTTGATCAAGAGTTGAAGCAATGAGTAGATCTGAAGCAGCCTGAGACTCATCGGCTGGAAAGATTGCGAAAGGATTTGGAGGACCAGACTTGAGTCATTGCTCTTCATGCTTCCTGGCGGTTCTGAGGATGGCTCCATGGCGGTTTTCTTTGGAAGAAGTAGCTCTAAACCTCTTTAGGTAAACCACGATGTCCTGTGCACACTTCCTTTTCAAAGCACGCGGTTTGGGAGTCCTAACTGCAACTTTGAACTCAGGCAAAACCCGAAGGGGCAGAGATATTGATCAGTTGAGGTTGAGCCGACGGTTGAGCCGATGGACCGAAGGGCAGTGCAGGGGATCCAGAAGGTGAAGGAGTGTGCTCTGGTGATTCAAAATCAAGCTTTCATTTCAGTGAAGGAGGAGCGGTTTCAACCAACATGGGGTCTATTCCGGCCTTTCTCAGTTCAGCTCTTTCTCTTAATTCCTTTGGAAATGAGCCTTCAATGGGTGAGTGATTCTTCTTGTCATGAGCTTCAGTAAATTCCACTGCACCAGGTGGCCTTGATTGCCAGTGCTCCACAAAATCATATTTCTTTATTAATCTTCTCTTCTTCTTCAGCGGTTGAACCTCAAGATTGTCATCATCTTGATCAGGTTTATCTTGAACTGCCTCAGACAAATTGGTCTGCTCAGGCGCATCTACATCCATAATAACCTCAGCCACAAACTGTTCCGCAGTTTGATCAGGCTGAACCGCGGCCTCAGACATGTCAGTCTGCTCAGGCTCAGTTTGAATAGAAGGTTTGAGGTTGGGAAGGGTAGAAAAGATTAGCTGTAACTGTTCTTCAGTGAATTGAACAGTTGGCAGTTTGAGAGGGGATTTTGGAGGTGAGATTGGTTTGGGTTCAGAGGTGGTGGCTCTCAGTTTTCTCAAGATTTTCACATCTTGTGCAAAATTCATGGATTTTTCAACATTTGGATTTTATCTGGGGTTTAGAAGAGGTGGGAGGAGTTTTAGTGAAGGGATTTGGTTTAGAAAGGTGGAAGCGGTGGAGGGATTTGATAAAATAAGGGGATTTGGAAGGATGGTTTTGGAGGAGATTGGATGAGGGTTTGGAAGGGTCAGTAACTTTGGCTTCTTCTTTCTTGGAGCCGCGGTTTCCCTGGGTTGAGTGCAGGGATGCAGGCTCCCCCTCAACCGCAGACTCCCTCTCAACTGGAGCCTCAGTTCCATCCAGGATAACCTCCTAGCCTATTCAAGGTGGCAGTTTGAGCTGCTTCTCTAGCTCTTTGAAGCTGCGGCTTGATCTGCTATGGCACCGGCATAAGGTTTGCCTGACTTATTGAGCCGAGCCTCAGGATAGGGTCCTCTCTACGCTTCAGGCAGAGGATCAGAACCGGATTTAGATGGCGGTTTGCAGAGGATCAGCATTCCATACCGCTTATGCAAACCGCCATCTAAATCCGGTTCTGAAAGCATCAAGTTTTGAAGCACCAAACAAGGTCTTCTCATTCGGTTGCACCCATTCAGCTTCGTTTTGCCATAGAAGCTTTAAAGATAACAGAATCTTGTTGCAGGAATTTTGTCAAAAGCCTGCAGTGGTTTCTGATCTTGTTTTTCCAGCGGCTTTGGCAGATGTGTATGGCGGCTGAGGGCATTGATCATTTTCTTGCATTATGATTCTTGGAAAGTGCAGCTTCTTCCCTTTGTAGATAGCCACACAGTAGTTGTACTGCTCAGTAGTGAAGTTGTCATGATTGTCATTCTTACACATCACTGCAGTATCTACTAAATCACACAAAATTGCCATAATTTCTCCAAACTCCTTCTTGGGGGGTGGTCTTAGTGTGAAGACAGGACCTAAGAGCTCCTCAGTAGTTCGGCTGACTAACTCTGTTTGATGGAAGATTCCAGAATTTTCTAAACCAGCCAGGATACAACTTTTGAAGCAGATAGAACCACATCTTTTGTCCTGACAGTGGACTTGATGGCATTTTCAGTCTACTTTCCCAGACTCTAAATCTCTGATTTCTTCACCTCTTCCATTCAACAGAGGGACCATAGAGACAATCCCATTGTCAAAAAATTCTGCACATATTTTCCTTATCAAACTTTGGTTCATCTAGTTGGAACAGGGGCAGCAGTTTCCATGACTAAAGCAGAACTATCAGTTTCCTTTCCAACTGAATCAGCTTCAAATTCGGCTTAATGATTTGGGATCCAGGTACAAAGTTGGTTCATCCTAAAAATAATCAAAGTTAGTAAGAGATTGTACAAGCAGTTTGATAACCAAGCATACAAACCGCTACAAGGAATTCTAATCAATGAAATAGGCGATTGAAGCAAACAGGGGGTAAAATGGTAACACCAAACTAGACATGAAAAGTTTTGAAAAAGATTTGAATGCATGAAGAACATGATGAACAGGGGATAAACATGCAAAACAAAAACTTAACCAAAACATGAAAGAAGTATATCAAAAGACTCGAAAAGAGCAGATACAAACAAAGTTCTAAAAGAACAAGTTCAAATAACAAACCCAGAACATAGTATCAAAAGAAATACGAAAGAACACCAAAAACCCAAAAATCAAAATTGTTCAAAATTAAACAAAGACAAGAAATAAACATCAAACCCAGCATATATGAACATATGTAAGCATAATTAACCAAAAATTGAACGAAAAAGCAAAGAAAGCATTAGAAGCGAACAAGCTTTTACGAACAACAATGGCGGAAAGAGATGAAATGCTAGAGAGAAGGGTTCAAGAAATCATACCATATCGCCTTTGGATGTTTTAGATGTAGATGGAGCAGAAGGGTCGGATGATTTCTTAGGTGTCATTTAAATTTTGAAAAGACTAAGAGAAATTTTGGAGGTAGAAAACAGAGGTTGCAGAAGAGAGAGATGAATGATGAAGAAGGTAAAGAGGTAAAAAGAAAAAAACTTTGTCTTTTATACTCGAATAACTGTTCCTCGGGAAATGGAACGACGAGAACGGCGCACGATTGTCTCCAGTTGGCGTCCCACGTCACATAGAATTTAATGCGGAGAGAAAATTGCAAAAAGTCCTTATAATTGATATGACATAAAGTAGAGACTAAATGCAATTCATACCTGAGCAGTTTGATTGAGCAAACCGACTTACCTTACGTCTTCAGCGGTTTTCATAAAACTGATGTCTCTCTAATCTGATGCGGTTTATATGTTTTAAACCGAATGAATTTGCTTTCTTGTCGGTTTTGAAAGAACCGATTTCATTTATTTTGACTCGTCAGTTTGATGGAGTATCTTGTACCGAACCATTTATTGATGCGGTTTCAATGATGACAGAACCGTACACTAGATGACTTTTCTAAGCATAGCCAAAACACTTAAACAAAAGATATTAGAAATAATATATATAGATATGATATCTTAAGTTAGTTCTAACATACCCATTTCTCCTCGTAAGTGATAGAACCTGGAATTTTCAAGCGGTTTGGTGAGGATATCAGCAATTTGATCATCTGTTCCCACCTTTGCTAGAAAAATGTTTTTCTTTTCAACATGGTCTTTGAGGAAATGATATCTTATATCGATGTGCTTGGTTTTTGAGTGCTGAACTGGATTGTTGGAGATGGATATTACAGCAGTGCTATCACAGTAGATAGGGCAGTTTTGTTCAAATATCCCGTAGTCCTCCAACTGTTGTTTCATCTAGAGAGTTTGAGAGCAACAACTTCCAGCCTCTATATATTCAGCTTCAGCGTTGAGACTGAAACCGACGCTTGTTTCTTGCTGGACCATGACACAAGCCGCGTTCCAAGGAACTGACAAGTACCACTTGTGCTCTTTCTGCTTATCTTACATGCTGCAAAGTCAGCATCTGAATAACCTAATAGATCAAATGAAGATTCTTTGGAGTACCAAAGTCCATGGTTAACAGATCCACATAAATATCTAATAATACGTTTAACAGCAATAAGATGAGATTCTCTAGGATCAGCTTGAAATCTAGCACAAACACAAACACTAAACATGATATCTGGCCTACTAGCAGTTAAGTAAAGTAGAGAGCCAATCATACCTCGGTAGAGAGTTTGATCAACTTTCTTACCATGTTCATCTCGATCCAAACTGCAGGCCTTGGGCATTGGGGTATCAACTGGTTTAGCGGTTTCAAGCCCGAACTTCTTTATCAAATCTTTAGTGTATTTGGCTTGGTTGATAAAGATCCCATCATGGCATTGCTTGACTTGGAGTCCAAGAAAGAATGTCAACTCTCCCATCATACTCATTTCAAATTTACTCTTCATTAGCTTCTCAAAACTTAACACACATAGTTTCATTAGTAGAACCGAAAATAATATCATCAACATATATTTGAACTAATAATGAATGACTTTTGTGTTTAGCTATAAATAGAGTTGTATCAATTTTACCTCAGAGAAGCCTTGTTCAATAAGAAATTTAGATAGAGTGTCATACCATGCTCTTGGAGCTTGTTTGAGTCCATACATGCTTTCTTGAGCTTGAAGACATGATTTGGAAATTTGTTGTCTTCAAATCCTGGCGGTTGGGCTACATAAACTTCTTCTTGTAGTTCACCTTTCAGAAATGCACTCTTCACATCCATTTGATATAACTTGAATTTCTTGAAGGAGGCATAGGCCAGGAACAATCTTATGGCTTTGAGTCTGGCTACAGGGGCAAAGGTTTCATCATAGTCAATCCCTTCTTCTTGCCTATAACCTTGAGCAACCAACCTAGCTTTGTTTCTAGTTATAGCACCACTTTCATCCATCTTGTTTCTATATACCCATTTTGTTCCAATTACAGTGTGATCTCTGGGCCTTGGAACTAGAGTCCAAACTTTGCATCTTTCAAACTGATTAAGCTCTTCTTGCATTGCAATTACCCAACTTAGATCACTTAGAGCTTCATCTACCTTCTTCGGTTCCATCTGAGATAACAGAGCAGTTGAGAACAAACTGTGATCATCTCTGTGAGTCAAACTCCCTCTGGTTTGGACACCAGTACTGATAGGACCAATAACGTTGGCAGTTGGATGGTCTCTATGCTCATTAATTTTAGGAGGGAGGTTGTCTTGAACCACTATTTCTTGAAGATTTTCCAGAGGAGGATCATCTTGATAATCATTGAAATCTTCATTGAAGGTTAGATTTGGAACTGGTTCAATAGTTTGAATGGGATCAGAGGACAGCGGTTCAACAGTTACACCATCAGCGGTTTGAGTAGGTGTGGCTGAAGAACTGGATGTAGCAGTTTCAGTAGGATGGTTGTCAGTTGCTCTATGTCTAGTGCCTGTCTCAAAATCACTAAAATCATTAGCAACATTTGGAACCATATGTGGCTCAAGGAGAGCATATTCATCAAATGTAACATGGACTGACTCTACAATTTTTAAAGATGTCTTATTGAAACAACGAAAAGCTTTGGAGTGTTTAGAATAACCAACAAAAATACCTTCATCGGCCTTAGCATCAAATTTACCTCGATGCTCTTTGCCATTGTACAAGATGTAGCACTTGCATCCAAATATCTTGAAGAAGGCAATGTTGGGTGATCTGCCTCTCCACAATTCATAAGGAGTCTTGTTGTGAACTTTGATGATGAGGGAGCGGTTCTGGGTGAAACATGCGGTATTGACAGCTTCGGCCCAGAAGTACTTGGGAAGCTTGGCTTCTGCAATCATAGTCTTTCCTGCTTCAATCAAAGTTCTGTTCTTTCTTTCCACTACTCCATCTGTTGTGGAACTCCAGCGGTAGAGAAATTATGATCAATTCCAAATGTCATCCAATTTCTGAGTTTGAAGCTGTCTAAAGAGAGCGGTTATGATGCCATAAGTATCATCTTTAGAGGCCATCATTTCCACCCATGTATATCTTGAATAATCATCAACCACCACAAGTGTATAGCGGTTTCCTCCTATACTGGCGGTTGGGACATGTCCAATAAATCCATGTGCAGCAGTTGCAAACAGCGGTTCGTTGAAGGTGCTGTTTTACTAGGAAATGACTGTTTGGGCTGCTTTCCAAGCTGGCATGCTTTACACTTTTTATCATGATGGTCAGCCACTTTGGGTAGTCCTTTTACTAGACCATCCCTGTGCAGTTTTGCTAGATACTTGAAGTTCAAGTGGCTGAGCCGCTTATGCCATAACCAGCTGCTTTCACTTATATTTTGGCTACAAAACAGAGGTCAGCAATAAAAACAATATTGCTTAAATCTATCATATAACATCACATGTTCTGTTGCCAGTCAGTAGAGTGACTCCAGAGGAAGCATCTTTGATATAACAGCTCGTTGATGTGAAGATGCAGTTCATTCTTTGTCACAAAACTGAGATATGGAGAGAAGGTTGTGCTTGAGTCCTTCTACTAGTGACACATTTTCAATAGTCACCTTTCCTTATTTGATTGCTCCATATCCTACTGTTTCTCCTTTCTTGTTGTTACCAAACACTGCTGGGGGACCTTTCATTTGGATGAAACTGCAGAGTAGTTCGGAATCTCCAGTCATGTGTCGTGAGAATCCACTATCCAAATACCAGAGACCTTCTTCTTCTTAGCGGTTCCAGCCATAAAACATGAAATCTGAAAAATAAACATGAAAGGTTTTGGTCCCCCTTATTCCTTGGGTCCTAGGGTTAGCAGCTTTTTGGGACCCACACCTGTTTGACCTTAGGATTTTTACGTCCCTTGGCATTGGGTGTGAATCTTAAAAGACAATGACCAGCACTATGACCAAAATCGGCACAAATAGAACAATGAATTAAGCCATGTTGTGGTTGCGGTTTTACAAACCCTTTACTGACCTTCGGTTTCTCATGTTTTACTGGGTCAGCGGTTTTGGCTTTAACAAAGTTAACCTTCTGAGCTCAACCTTCCTCTTAGGTGCGGCTTTAGGAAATATAACAGGATATTCCTTAAACCGACTAGGAGCGGTTTCATCACTCAATACTTCTTGGTTGCCTCAGCCGCTGTGGATTTCTCTTTCCACTTTGGATCTCTTCCAGTCTGGTTTTTAGGATACTCATAGAAATAATTTTGCTTCTTAATTTCTTGTTTTGAGTCCTTTTTACCAGCATGATTCACCTTAAGAATTTCTTTGGTTTGTTCAGTTGGTTTCACACCACCTTCAGCACAGAGACAAGGACACTTACACCCATCATTAGTTTTTAAATCCCAATCCACTTTTCTCCTTAGAGAGAATTTGTGAATTAAGATTTGTTCCATGGTGACACCAGACTTAGTCCACACATCGGTCACCTTTTGAAGTTCATCCCTTTGTGCAGTAAGATCATGGGTTCGGATGAGAAGTACCTCGGTTCTGTCCTTAAGGTAGCGGTTTTCTTCCACAATAGAAGCTATCCCAACAATTTGGAGCTTGAGTTTTTCAATCTCCTCCTTATGGACTTGCACTCTTTTTGGGAATATTCAAGTTCCGCAGCCATTAATTTATATGCCTTTTTAAGCACAGTGTGTTGTTGACAAATAACATTAGCACGTTAAGTACCTGGTCATCATGGCTTTGTTCGGTTTGATCCTCAGGAGAGTAGTTTGGTGAAGTAGGAGTTTTGTCTTGTTTAGCTTCAGAGTTCTTGGTGAAACTGACTTCATTTGATGGAGTGGCAGTGGAAGGCTTTCGTCAATTTCAACTTTTTCTTCAAATCCCATTAGGCAAAGATTTGCAACTCCTTCATCTTCATCACTATCATCTGTATCAGAACCCATCCATGTTAATGGTTGTTCTCCTTGTTCAGCAACCATTCCTCTTCTCTTGAAAAACTTCTTGTTGAACAGTTTCTTGGCAGGAGCGGCTTCATAGCGCGGTTTGGGACAACTGGAGGCAAAATGACCTGGTTGTCTGCAGTTGTAACAAACAAGATCATCCCTTTTCTTAGCATCAGCTGCTTTGTTAAATCTGGTTGGAGGGACAAACTTTGCAGGGCCGCCTGACTGAAATTTGAGCTCTGTTCTTTCTGAACTTGGTGTAGTTTTTCACATAGAGAGCAAACTCGTCATCATCCATGTCATCAAAGTCAACTTGAGTAGAACTGGATGCTACACTTTGGGAATTTTGAGATGGAGTGTAGGATTGATGAGATTGCTGAGATTGAGAATAGGGTTGATGATGTTGAGGGTAAGTTTGATGAGGCGGTTGGTAATACTCTGGAGGTGCGGTTTGAGGAATATATCTTGGAATATTTGGATCAAAAGAAGCGGTTTGTAAATGAGTATTAGATGCGGTTTGATGGTGATCTGGATTGTAAACTGGAGATGTGGCATTGTTGAAAGCGGCAAGAGAAAGAGACTTGAATCTGTTTTCGGTTTCATGAGCTTCCTCAAGATTGAATTCAAATACCCTTAGCATGGCATAAAGATGACGAAGATCAAGAGCTTCCAGATCTTTGTTGTCTTCAATGTTGGTAGTTTTGATCAGCCATTTGCTACCAAGAGATTGCATGAATCTCATGTTCAGGTCAGTATTGGAATACTTGTGCCCTAGAGAGAAACATACATTGACAATTTCCACGAACCGCTCATAGCATTGGCGAAGAGATTCCTTTGGGTGTTTTACAAAGTAATCAAGAGCCTTCTCTGTTGGTAGAGGCGGTTCTTCTTGGTGTCGGCATCTCCTTCCAGAAAGTCAATGATGCCATCCCATGTTTCCTTTGCGGTATTGCAATCTAGAACCTTTGAGTGAGTTCTTAGATCAATAGCTGATACAAGCATGGACATAGCTCTACCATCAAAGTCCACATTCTGTTGATCAGTTTCGGTCCATTCAGCTTCCGGCTTCTTGATTTCCGCGGTTTGTACAGCAGTACCTGGATCAGGGTTAGCCTTCATTGGGACATAGGGTCCATTAACAATTACAGTCCATAATCTGCGATCCTCAGATATCATGTGCTTCTTCATCCTATCTTTCCAGAAGATGAAACTATCTTCATTAAGAATAGGTAGGTGATTAGAGTTGGATGTCTGCATCATATGGGAGTTTATGTTTGCCATTGGATCAGCACCCAAGCGGTTAAGCTTGTAAAATATTTAGCAAAGTTGGAAGCAGAGAGGCAGTAGTGATCACATTCGATGGAAAGATTGTCCAAGCTTCCGAGTTCTTTCGCTATCTTGGATCTATTATCCAAAAAGATGGAGAATTGGATGGAGATGTGGCTCATAGGATTAAAGCAGGTTGGTTGAAGTGGAAGAGTGCCACAGGGTTTCTTTGTGATCGTGGCATGCCAAATAGATTAAAGGGAAAATTCTATCGTACGACAATTAGGCCTGCACTGCTTTATGGCACTGAATGTTGGGCCGTGAAACAGTGTCATATTCATAAGATGAATGTAGCGGAGATGCGTATGCTACGATGGATGTGTGGGCATACAAGAAAGGATCGATTGAGAAATGAGGTGATCAGGAGTAAAGTAGGAGTTGCGCCCATTGAGAATAAAATGAGGGAGCATCGTCTAAGGTGGTTTGGTCATGTGAGACGGAGACCGAGTGATGCACCGATTAGGAGGTCCGAAGAGTGGAGAAGTGATAAAATGGCGAGGGGTAGGGGAAGACCCAAGCAAACTTGGATTAAGGTGATTGAAAATGATATGAGTTTACTCGGAGTGGATGAAGATGTGGCGTTGAAGAGGCCGGAGTGGAGGGCGAAAATTCATGTGAATGATGGGGGTTGATCGTACTTTTTATTATTATTATTTATTTATTTATTTTATTTATTTTCTCCATCTTTTTCCTCTCTTTCCTCTCTCTCTCTCTCTCTCTCGCTCTCTCTCTCTCTCTCTCTCTCTCTTCCTTTTATCACGATGACATATGAGGATTCATGTTAGCCGACCCCAAATTATTTTGGGACTAAGGCTTTGTTGTTGTTGTTGTTGTTGTAAGCTCTGATACCACTTGTTGATCCCAAAGGGAAACAAGGGTATAGAACCGCTAGAGGGGGGGGGTGAATAGCGGTTTAAAATATTTTTGAAAATACCCTTGAAAATCAACCAAGTACTTATCAGTTTGGTCTATTGCGGTTTAAAGCACTAGAACCGCTCAGATAAAATGCACAACGGAGTTTTGCGGTTATGGCCAAACTGAATTATAAAGAGTAGGGCGGTTTAGGTGGTTGAAAATGGAATGATGCAACTGACAAGGCACAACTGAAGTATCACAGAAGTATGCAAATCATTTATCAAGTCATTTCACATAAGAGTAAATAAAGCTCATAAACAGAAATGTAAATGACAAGACAGAAATTAAAGATTAAAGACACACAATTTGAAGAGGTTCGTTCTTGAAAGAACTACGTCCTCTACCTAGGTGGTTAGCCTAGGATTTTCTAATATCTACTAGACTTGTATTAATTTAGAGGAGTTTTTACAAGATTACAAAAGAATCTAAACTCTAAATAAACAATCTAACCTAACAATGCTATTATAACAACCTGTGTTTTCGAGGTATATAATCTATAAGAAAATATACTCCGGGTGTGTGGTGTGGAAAGAAATCAAGAGCTCAAAATATCTAAGTGATGGCGAGCAAGTGATTACTTTCTGTGCAAGGCTGAGTTGTGATGATTTGAAGGCTTGAAGCTTTGATAAAGAACTCTGGGTTTGCTAAGGAGATGATGAAGATATGAATATCTGGGTTTTCAATCTTCAAAGCAAACTTGAATACTTGGGATATTATCTTTGAAGCTCAACAACCTTCATTGTTGAGAAATGAAGGCTATTTATAGTGAAGGCAATAGTGACCGTTGGACAAAGAGGTGAGTCATTGTATGGCGGTTCTATGTGCTGTCACAATCCCATTGGTTGACCTGTCACTGTCGTCCTTTGCTTTTGCTTTGTGGCAGGAAGTTGTTGGATCACTACCTGACATTGTCCTTTTAGTTGTTGGAAAAGTACAACGGTAACTTTTCAAAAAGCGAGACAAACCGACATTCCAAGAATAACTGAAACATGACTTGAAGTTTAAGGATAAGTCACCAGTCATTCATTTACGGTTGAAAAGTGAATGTTTGTCTTCAAGGAGTAAATGACAGCAATAACTTCTTCAATATCTTGGTCGGCGGTTCCACCAGATGCATGTGCGGTTTCATGAATGAACTTGAAGTGCGGTTTCATCAAAGACACAAACTGCGGTTTGATGAAGGACTTAAGGCATCATGCTGGCGGTTTGAAGATGGCGGCTTGAGGGACACTAAACCGCTATGAACAAACCGAACATAACTCAGCCTAACTACTAAACATCTAGAAATGGACTTGTCTAAAAATTGAAGTAAAACTTCATTACATGTAAACCTAAAGTCCATAAAAAGACACGTGGAATGGGTCAATCAAATCAGGTGGGTGTACTAACAATGAATCCTAACAAAAACACTGAGAGCTATGTCACAGACCTATAAAAATACTGAGACAAGTGTCTCAGACCTATAAAAACACTGAGAGACGTGTCTCAAACCTATCAAAACACTGAGAGACGTGTTTCAGACCTATAAAAACACTGAGAGACATATCTCAGACCTATAGAAACACTGATAGATGTGTCGCAGACCTATGAAAACACTGAGAGACATGTCACATACCTATAAAAACACTTAGAACTATGTCGCAAACCTATAAAAACACTGAGAAACGTGTCATAGACCTATAAAAATACTGAGAGACGTGTCACATACCTATAAAAACACTGAGAGACATGTCGAAGACATATAAAAATAGTGAAAGACAAGTCACATACCTATAAAAACACTGAGAGCCATGTCACAGATCTATAAAAACACTAAGAGAGATGTCTCAGACCTATAAAAACAACTAGAGACATATCTCAGACATATATAACACTAAGAGGCATGTCGCAGGCCTATAAAAATATTGAGAGACATGTTGCATACTAATAAAAACACAGACAGACATGTCAAAAACTTATAAAAACACTGAGAGACGTATCTCAGATCTAAAAAAACACTGAGAGCCATATCGCAAACCTATAAAAACACTCAGAGGCATGTCGAAGACCTATAAAAACACTAAGAGACGTGCCGCTTTCCTATAAAAATACTGACAGTCATGTCGCAAACCTATAAAAACATTGAGAGACATATTGCATTCCTATAAAAACACTGACAGTCATGTCGCAGACCTATAAAAACACTGAGAGACGTGTCTCATATCTATAAAAACACTGAGAACCATGTCACAAACCTATAAAAACACTGAGAGCCATGTCGGAAACCTATAAAAACACTGAGAGCCATGTCTTAGACATATAAAGAGTGATGGAGTTCTTATAACGTTCATTTATTATATTTTTTAATGCCGCCTCTGGCCACAAATATATAAAAAGATATATATATATATATATATATATATATATATATATATATATATATATATATATATATATATATATATATTTATTTTATTTATTTATTTAAATTTAAGCAAATTCATCTGTTACAATGCAAAATTCGTTAAATATGACTGCATATAGTATTCTTTTACCAAAATTGCCTCTAATTAATTATTCATTGTGAAATACAAATACACAATTATTACACATTTAATTATATTAATTTATTTTTAATATGTGTATTTTTTTTCTTGCTTATATTTGTAGCTGAAGAGACTATAGACAGTATAAAGTATGAAGAAGTTTAAAATGATAATAAAATAAAATAAAATAAAATAAAATCGAAAGCTACAAAAAAAGATAATTACTTTAAAACCGTGAATAATACACATGAAATAACTAATCCTTTAATTCTCAAAATTCCTTGAAACGAAACATGATTTTCAATAAAAGACTAAATAATCATTAACAAGCTTACTATGTAATTTTAAAATGATTGAAATGTCTTAGAAAAGTCACGAGAGGATTTTATTAAATGTTTTCATTGTATAAAAGCGCGTAGGACAAATGTAATTTCGATATTTGTATTTTTTATTCTTATGTGACATTTGTATTTGAAATTAAGTATTATAATGTAATTGCGTTACAAAAATTTTTAGTTTAAAGTTATGTAGTGTAAATTGTGCACCAGGTGTTTTGAATTTCTAGGTCCGCCACTGTCCCTGTTTCAAAAAAAAAAAAAAGAAAGAAAAACACCCTCTCCCTCATAGTCTACGGCAACGGCGCCATGACTGAAACCACCAAAAAATCCCCCTTCTCCGTCAAGGTTGGCCTCGCCCAAATGCTTCGCGGCGGCGTCATCATGGACGTCGTCACTCCTGAACAAGCCCGAATCGCCGAAGAGGCCGGCGCATGTGCAGTCATGGCCTTAGAGCATGTTCCAGCCGACATCCGAGCCCAAGGAGGTGCAGCCCGCATGAGCGACCCTGCAACTCATCAAGGAAATCAAACAGGCCGTTACCATTCCCGTCATGGCCAAGGCTCGTATTGGCCACTTTGTTGAGGCCCAAATTCTAGAAGCCATCGGAATTGATTACGTCGACGAGTCGGAGGTCCTAACCCTAGCCAACGACGAACACCACATTAACAAACACAACTTCCGGATCCCCTTCGTCTGCCGCTGCCGCAACCTCGGCGAAGCCCTGCGCCGAATCCACGAGGGCACCACCATGATTCGTACCAAAGGAGAAGCCGGTACCGAAACGTCATAGAGGCCGTCCGGCACGTGCGCTCCGTGATGGGAGACATTCGGCTGTTGCGAAACATGGACGACGACGAGGTTTTTACATTTGCTAAGAAGATTGCCGCGCTGTATGATTTGGTGATGCAGACGAAGCAGTTGGGGCGATTGCCGGTGGTGCAGTTTGCCGCCGGAGGTGTTGCAACGCCGGCAAACGTGGCATTGATGATGCAATTGGGGTGTTTTAGAGAGAGAGAGAGAGTGAGGAGAGAGAGAGAAAGCGTGTGTGTGAGTGTTTGAGTGAATGAGGGGTACTTTTTGGATTAAATTATTTCATTAAAAAAATAAGGGACCTAATGGAAATAAGCATTCCATCTAATGGACCCGAATGAAATAAAAAAATTGTCCATCCTATTTAAGAATTTTGTTTTGTCCAGAGGAATTTTGAGAAATTTTTCCTTATAAATATTTCATGCAAAAATTATGAAAAATTATTTTCTTAAAATATCTTTGTCCCAAAACCATTATCTCAATTTTTTTGTAATAGTATCCCAATAAAACTTTAACTTATTATTGATAAATGTTAAAATATTATTTATAAGAACTTTAATAGTTTCATTAGAATAAATACCTTTTGCTACATTTTTTAAAGAGTTTAATTAAATTACTCACTAAAAAAGTTGGATTTTTAGGAAATCACTATGATAAAAGTTGCTCTTTATAGCTCATTAAGATTAAAAACTATATTAAAAAAAGCTCTCATTGTGAATGCTCTTATAATCATTCTAAAAGTGGTTATAAGCAAATATACAAAACTCTCATTGTAAACGCTCTTATAACCACTTTTAGAATGATTATAGGAGCATTCGCAATGATAGCTTTTTCATAATTTTATATCTTAATGAGCTATAAAAAGCTTTTTGTCATTGTGATTTCTAAAATTCCAAATTTTTAGTGATTAATTTAATTAAAATTTTACAGGAAATGTAGCAAAAGATATTTATTCTAATAAAATTATTAAAGTTCTTATAAATAATATTTTAACAGTTATCAAAAATAACACAAGTTTTATTGGGATAGTTATCACAAAAAATTGAGATAATGGTTTTGGAAAAAAGATATTTTAAGAAAATAATTTGTCATATTTTTTGCATGAAATATTAATAATAGTATTATTTAAAAGTCAAGTTAAATTTTTATGAAATAAGCAAGTTATTTTTAAAACATATGTTAGCTTAAATAAAATGTTTAATTCATGTGAGCATATTATGTTGACATTAAGACACACGTTTTTTTAAATATTCACGTGAATTATAATTTTTGTGTTTGGTCAAAGATTCAAAAAAATCCCTAAAACTTAATCTCTAGAGGAAAACTAGAAATTGGATAACTTATAGGGGGTGTAATGTAAGTGCATTTTTCTAAAATACTTTTAACTAGTTAACTGGATGAAGGTTTAAATTGCAACAAAAATTTTAGTAGAAGGTTTTTCTTGCAATTTATTTATGTTGAAGGTTTAAATTGCAATGAGAAAACTTGTACAAGGTTTTTCTTGCAATTATTTCAAAAATTGAGAAATAATAAAGTTACAAAAGATGTGGCTACAAAATGTGATCTACAAAATAAGGTGTCATAATTGTGTTGATGTTTTTAATTGGAGTGTGACAGGTCTACTATCAATGTGACCAATGAAATATCGCCAACACATCTTGTATCTTCATTTTATAAAAAAAAATTGTAAGCCTAGCGTTGCCCTAAAAATTTTGAATTTTAAAATGAAACGAAGGGAGTATATAATTGGCCTCTCATTATACAATCTGGTCCCTACACATATTATTTCCATAACAAATACTATACTTTTAAGTCTAACTTAAACTTACATAGATCCCTTAAGTTTAGATTTTTCAGTAATAACACATACTACTAATTAACTTATTAATTAATTTATATGTGTGGTTCCATTAATTTAATCTAACAACTTTCACATAACTAGACATTTTTTAACAGTGGGTTCATATTTTTAGAGGAAGTTTTGTGTGAGACGGTCTTTCACATGTGACGGATCTCGACGAGAGAAAAAATGGACTTCCCCGCCCAATCCATAAGGAACAAACTATATACTTTCTCAACGAGACCCATCTCACGTGTGAGACCGTTTAATATACTCCCTCCGTCCCAGCACAAGTAGGACTTATTTCCCTTTTAGGATGTCCCAGAATAATTGAGACTGCCCAAAATGGAAATGTTTTAATATATTTATATTCAACTAACTCCACCATTTAACCCCACTAAATCTCTCTCTTCATTTTCCACCACTCATTTTATTCAACCAACACTACTATTTACCCCACTCATTCTCTCTCTTCATTTTCCACCACACATTCATTACTTTCTCTTAATTATTGTGCTCACTCCTCTAATCCTACTTGTGCTGGTACGGAGGGAATAAGTTTTTTTCATATTTTTATTATTGGATCAGTCGTAATCTTTCATTTGTTAGGTCCATGGTCAAAAACTTGAAATAAATTTAACCAACCCCATCCAATTTCTAGGATCTTTCATTTGTACAAATCAAGCTCAACACCATCTCCAACTTCACCTTGCTCCCCAAGAAAACACTACTTATATGGGGGGTATAGGGCAGATTTTAGCGGTCTCTGTTAACCATAATAATATAAAAAACATAAATTTAAAAATTCGACAATATAAAAGACATAGAAAAACTTACTAGTTATAAGCGGAGGCGGTATTTATGCAGGTCTCTGTTAACCATAATAATATAAAAAACATAAATTTAAAATTCGACAATATAAAAGACATAGAAAAACTTACTAGTTATAAGCGGAGGCGGTATTTATGCAGGGGGATCTGGGCGTCTTATGAACAGTGGCTGGTACACTCTTTTTTTTTTTTTTTTTTTTTTTTTTTTTTATATATAGGGCTATAATATTAAGTACTGAAGGATTCGAAGGAATTTAAGTAATATAACTAGGGGAATCGGAAGGGGGTTTTAAGCTGCCATTTAAGAAAGATTGCTTTATATATAATTGCTCTCGTGGTTTTTTGGTCGTACTTTACAAATGAAATGAACTGAGGTTTATATAGCCTCGAAACCTATCACCTAATAAGCCGGTTAACATTACCGGAAAACCTAGGAATAAACTTTTTACAAATTTCAACCTATGAATAGTAAAAGGCGAAATAATTTTCGCTAAAGTATAAACTTTACAAAAAGATGAAAATGACCTAAGCTAAACTTTTCGAAAAGTAAACCTAATCTGTGAAGTTTTCAAAAAGCATGAAAATACTTGTCGGCCGCCCCATGTCATTGCTTGCGTCTTTGTGGTTGATGCTGTCATTGCTTACGTTTCTAGAAGTCTCTGTGTGTACTGTCAATTGTGGGAGTTGTATCCCCATCTGACTGTGCGTCTTGCATGTTGTCATCATATGGATCGCCTAGTCCTGGGTAAGACCATGGCCTTTCTTCGTTGGTAATGTATTGTTCGTCTAATGTCTCGCCTTCTCCAAAAAATGGTAGAAGCATGTTCCAATTGTCTGTTGCCCAAAGTTGAATGTAATGTCCTTCCGCCATTAGCTTATAGAGCTGCCATGGGAAGTTCTTTGGGAGATCTGGTGTCTGTTGATGTCGCTTTATGAATCCGGTGTGGAAGTCCGTGATTTTGTCTACATCTTGCTCATGTAACCAAGCAAGGCTTGTAAAATCAATATGGCTCTCTATTTTAACCGCCATTGATAATAATTTGTGATCTGAAATGTTACTGCTGATGAAGACCCTCTTTCTTGCAGGCCTGTATGTATGGCTGTCTGATTCCGGAAAAGATGCGAATATTTTGCACCCAACCTTCTGTGTGAAAGAATGTGTAGCTATATTTCCAGCTACCATTGTAAATTTTTCCCCGAATGTGTTTAATATTTCTTCTGTATCAGGATTTAATCGGAATTCAATGTAATCGATCATTCCGTAATGATAAAACTGTGTGATGAGTTCTTTTGGCATGTCAGTGTTGAATAAATCTATCTGTAATAGTAGAATGCCTGTATCATGTCCATTGTTGTCTATCCTTTCGACTACTGTTACTCCTCTGTAATTAGTTCTTTAAATACAATTTGAACTATTTTTTGCTGTAACTTATACAGGATTAAGGAAATCCAGTACAAATTTTTTCTGAAATTATGTCATCGAGGCCTTCTATTTTCTCCAAAACAGGTTTCAGAGTATGCCTCCATGGAATGTCAAGTACTCGAGCCTTAAATTTGTCAAAGTTTCTGTAAATTGGCTCTTTTGATTTGTTTTTAAGAGTGTCAATCTCTTGTTTCAACTTTTTATTTTCCAACTGTAAAGGTATTTGAATTTCCTTTCCCTTTTGAGAAAGCTTATGTTGTAGATTTGAAATGGTTTCTTCTTGTCTTTGGATGATCTGTTCTGGACTTTCTTTTACTATTTGAGAAAATGTTTTTACTTCTTCGGGTTCGATAAAGAAGTTGTCAAGTCCAAAATATCCTCTTGCCATGCTTATGGCTTCGGAAAAACTGTAATACCCTTTATAGAGGGGATCTATGCACTGTATGTGTTTTGACACTGTTTCCCATTTGTTAAAGACTCCAATTTTGGTGCCTCTAAAAATAATGTAATGTGAGAATCGTTTGGGTGTAACTGTATTCTCGGACACTTTTCGAGTCATTTCGAGAAAATAAAATCCCAGGGAATTTAAAATTTGAACCTTTTTTGTTGATTCATTGGGAAATGTATGTATATGCCAGAGATTATCAAGCAGGCATTGTTGTTTGTCTGTTAATCCAGTCCCAAAAACGGGCCTGAATTTTTGTTTGTCCTCTGTACAAACAGGTAGAATGTTTGGGCCGAATGTAATTGTTGGTTGTTGGGCTTTTGGTTGGGCCCTATTAGAAACAAAATGTTTATCGGATAATTTTGTATACGGCTTGGCCCAGCCTGTGAGAATGCTTGTGTCTGACTGTTGGGAATTGTTAACTGTAACTGTGCTGTATTGTCACTACTGCTGTTACTGTCAGATGTATCCATGGATGTATTCTTCGTCTGTTTGGGATGTACCACTCTTCTAAATCCTTTGTCTTTCTCCATGAAACAATCTGTTCAAATTTCTAGATAAAAGGTCAGCAATAGTATTATTTTTTCCTGTAATGTGTTCAAAATTAATACTATATCCGCTTCCTTGTATTATGTTTTGTAAATTAATCCATCTGGTCCTGTTGACTTTTTTACTTTGATCATTTTTTATAAATTTGACTATTGCCTCACAATCTGTTCTAATTGTAAATTCTTTATTCAAGAAAATCTTAAATTTTTCTAAGGCATTTATCAAAGCTTGTATTTCATAATCTAAACTGGTCCAATTTAGTCCTGTTTTGTTAAAGTTTCCGCTAGAGTATGCGCAAACTTTTTCACTATTTTTAGGTGAATATTTATCTGGTTTACAAAGAAGAACGGCTCCCCATCCTTCTTTACATCCATCTGTTTCTATTATTATGTAATCAGTGACTAGGGTAATTCTAAGGGTTTAATCTTCTTAACTACCTCTTTAATTTCTTTTACTAATTTTATATCTTCCTTGTTAAAATGTCTTTGTCCGTTTTTGTGGTTTACTATATAACGGTCCTACTAGTTTTGATAAATTAGGAATAAATTTTCTAGCATAATTTACTAAACCTAAGAAGGCTTGTATTTGTTTTAAACTTTCTAATTTTTCTGGGAATTCTATGATTTTTGTAGCAATATGGGGTTGTAATTCTATTTCCCATTTCCTATTTCTAATCCTAAAAAGGATATTTTTCTTTTAAAGAGCTCCATTTTCTTTTTTGATACTACTATCCCATGATTTTTAATTTCGCTAAACACTGTTTTAAATGATTTTCATGTTCTTTAATGGTTTCACTAGCTACTAAAATGTCATCTATGTATACCATGCAAAATTCATATTTTAAGAATATGTTATCCATAAATCTTTGAAAAATCGAAGGGGCATTTTTTAAACCGAAACTTAACACGTTCCATTCGTACTGTCCTTCGGAACATGTGAAGGCTGTCCATGGTTTAAATTCTTCTGTTAATTTGAGTTGATTGTATCCTGATTTTAAATCAAATTTTGAAAATACCTTTTTCTTTTGTATTAAATTTATTAATGAATCTTTATTAGGTATATTGTATCCGTCATCTTCTGTATTATCATTTAGTCTTTTATAGTTATAGACTATCCTAGCTTTTCCCCTTTTTATTTCGCTATGATTTCTAACTATGAATGCTGCTGATCTATGTGGACTTTCTGATTTTCTGATTAATTTTTGTTTTATCATTTCAGGTATCTGGTTTTTGAATTCCTCTTTATCTAGAGGACTATATTCAATGTTTGCTGTTCTTATAGTTATATCAGGGTTTTTTATTTTAAACTTGCATATATATGTAACTTTCGAATTCATAATATCTTCTCCTATTAGTCCTATTTTTTCTAAGTGTAGAATGATAGGATGATTATTACTTTTTGTTATGTCCAAGCCTTTTTCTAACTCATGTGTTAACATATTTGTAAATAATTTCAATGTTTCATTTTCTATGTTCGTGTTTGTTTTAGGGTGATTTTGGCGTAAAAATTCTAAGTGGCCAAGTCCACCACGCTTCTGTGCTAACTCTGATGTTTGTGTATATCTAAGGGTTGGTATACTATAAATGTGTTTGCTTAAGGTAATATAATTTTTAGTAATAGTAATTGCACCCTGTAATCCTAATATAAAATTAAGGCCTAATATGAAATCTTTTGATTTTACATATTCAGGACTAATGTTTACCTGGGGTATATCATATTTTAAACTGTAATTTCCTGAGAAATCTATAAATTGTATCCCTATTGGATCGATATAATGTGTAATTGTCATTAGTCTATCTTCTATAGTTCTTGTGACTAATTTATAAGGTAACTCCTTTTTAAATTGTGTTGGTATCCATACTATGTGATATTACACTTTTAGTTGCTCCTGTATCTAATATGCCGTAAGATCTAAATATTTTGGTTATCTAACCATAATCTACATTGTAGATTAATCATATTTGTAATGTTTTTGTTTGGATTAACGTATGTTCCGTAGACATATTAGTTAAATCTTCTTGTATTGAAGGTTCTCCTAATTTTTGTTTATTTTTGTACACTGTGTTTTCTATTCGTGAGACTCTATCCTCAATGTTTAACAGTTTTAAATTATGTAATTCATTTGTAATTTCGTGTTTATTTATTTTTTCTATAATCAGTTTTATATTGACTTCTTCTGAGGAATTGTTTTTCTATAGTCATACTTTGATTATATAATGTATTTAGACATAAATAACAGATTTCTTTAAGCATATGTTACATTGTGATCTTTTCTCTATACTAGGGAAATATCCACAATTAAAGCATTTAATATAATTATTTCCTCGTCTATTTATCCAGTTATGTTTACATTCTTCTTCTTTATTCATATATGTATATGTTACTTTAGTGAGTTGACTATCCTCGTCATCACTATAAATACTGTAGACCGATTCATTATCTGAATTTGTCATTTCTAAAGGTTCTATTTTGTATTCGCTAGTTGTTCTACTAAGTTACTTCTTTGCATTTATCTTCTAATATAGTAAATGTATACGTAATTCTAGGTCCTATTCCTAGTGTCTTTTTTTATCACTAATATTGTTGTTTCCAAGATTCATGGATGTTTCGTCCTAAATCTCCGGGTAATTTAACAAAATATTTATCACAAAGGTCATCGTCCATAGCTTGACCTGTTTGTGAGAGTAACCTTGTAAAGTCTAATGTAACACTCATTTATGTTATTTCATGTCAGCTATACTTAATTGTTTCTAAGTTTCTAATAGCTGTATCTTGTATGAGAGTAGTGTTTTTAGCTGGATCTACTCCTAATATTAATGTTCTTATTTGACTTGTGAAATTATATGGATTATCTCCTATTGCTTTTAGTCTATTTATTTCATCTGGGTCTTGGGCTTTTTTACTTTGCCAGATGCCTAGGCTATTGGGCCTAATGTTGTTTCTAAATATGAAAACATGTCCATACTATCTCTTTTATTTGTATCCCATAGTCTTACTACTATTTGTTCCCATATTAATATTTCATCGCCCCATAATTGAGGGTTTTGTTTTTCTAGTATATAACATACTACCACTGTAGAGGTTTCCTATTGGTAACCTATTTCCTTGACTAATGTATTTAGATTCTCCTGTATATTGTTGTATCGGAGGGTTCCACGTTTCCTTCCTATTACATCTTCTGTTGATGTTCCTGGTTCTATCCATTCCATTTTAGCCCTTTTTCTTGTATTGATCATATCTTGATCCATAAAAGCCTTTTTCTTGTTTGTAAAAATCTGATATCATTGTTTTTCCTTTTTGTATATTTCTACCAGGCAAGGGTAAATGTATATTTCTTGTAACTTATTATAACTGTCTTCATAGGTCCATCCTAATTCTGTAATACACTCTATTATCATATCATCTACTTCTTCTTGAATATTTAACTCAGTGAATTTTTTATTTATTATTTCTTCAAATGTTTTGCTAGTTTCTTCTATTTTAAATCCTGTAGATGGTTCCATTTCTAAATAATCTATTATACTAAAGTCATTTTCTTCTTGTTCGAATTATCGAATCCAAAAATAATTTCATCATCTTCATTATCTGTATCATAGATAGGTTTTGTATTTTCTTCATCTGTGTCGTATGTAGGTTCTTCATTTTCTTCGATATTCATGAAATTGTATTCTGTT
>JAOWBW010002175.1:0-53133 GCA_026119855.1 Campanula takesimana
AAACTCTCGTTCTTGAGTCACATAGCCCCTAGGGCGTCATCATTTGTCAAGCAAAGCAAGAGACTCATCCCGTGCAAGGGAACAAACATTAGAGGACATGGAAAGAGCTACTCCATATTCTTTAGGAAGCCTTTCGACATACTGTAGGGGCACATGCTTGGAGAAGCTTGAAACTGAGTCACACGTTATTGCCCCTCGCGACCAAACCAATTGACTCATTTGGGACTATTTGTGCAACCTCGTACCCCATATCAATCATGAGTTCATTCTCGGACGGGCCTTCTTTCCATGAGCCCAAAAATGCACATTGCAAGAACAATCTTTCTTATGCCAACAACCCAAAACGACCTTTGATTGTGCCGTATCTTGTCGAGCCTTTTGCAATTCCGAAGTTGACTCGGTGGTGAATTGACTTGCTGAGGAGATTCAATGTAGAACTTGTGCGGTCGTCTTCTTTAGAAGACGTCGATCTCCATTTTTCTTTCCCTTCTCTCTCTCACTCTCTTTTTTTTTTATGACGCACCCTGTTTTTTGCCTAGACCGCCCTTTCGGGTTTTCAATCTAGCGGGCATCTCTTTTGCGCTTCATTTTTTTTTGACTCAATTAATGAGGAAGTGTGCATTGACTCTAGCTGAGGATGAGAGACATGTGATTTTGCGGTGGAGACCTTTTTCACTAATGATGAGTGACATTGATTTAACTAGGGAAGTAGCCCTAGTATTGACTTCATGTATTTATATATTTTTTGAATGACTCACGAGGCAAGTAAGTCATTAAGAGAGAAGAGAAAGAAAGCCCCAATTTGATTGCAAGAAGCTGGGAGCGTAGCTGAAAGATAAGAAGCCCCTAGACTCGACAAGGAACATGAAATGATTTCAAATCTAGGAAAGTTGTTCAATCTTGAGGTGATTAATTCATTGGCAAATGACTCGTATAAAGATGTCTTGACAAGTTCGAGATGAAGGCCAATCACCATAACGCACTAGGGCTAAACATATCTTCTTTCTTGCATGAGACCGAACCCGAAGGTTGTCTACGTTCCTCCAGTGTAGAGGCTCAGGTCACCGTAGTTTTTGTGGATGCTCCATTCATCGTGATGGAATTGTTGCTTCGTCGTGATGGTTGTCGATGTAGATTTGTCCTTCGTTGGTGGATGGATGATGATTTTGTACTTCTTTGATTGAGGGAGGATTTTTTTATATTTTTTTTTGTGCTCTAACTTTTGCCTAGGTTGTTTTGAAGATTCAACCTAACGAGCGTTTTTTTTTTTAATCCCCCTTTGAAAACTTTGCTTGATGTTGCTCCACCTTGTTTTGCTTCTTGGATTTGTTGTTGATGTTGTCGCCTTCGTCACAATGTTTAGCCCTAGGCGTTCAAGTGATAGCCTTCGTTCCAAAACTTGCTTAGACATCTTTTCATCATTTGCCAAGAATTAGATTGAACTACTTGGAATAGTGTATGAGGACAACAACGACTTTTATTTGATAATTGACTCAAAATTTAACATGGGGCGAGGGAAAACTTTAATGCACACTTAAGCGGACTTTGACCCTTCTTTTTTTTTATCCCTATTACTAGGTAGAGAAATAGAAACGGAGATTGCTGTCGTCATCCTGTTGTTGTAGTCCTCCTTGTAAATATGATCTCTTGTTGAAGCCCCATTTCAAAACCAAGCCTCCTCTTTGATGAGTTGCTCTTCACCCACGGTAAATTCACCATTGTCAATCAAATCTTGGAAGCCATTGGACCTATTGGAAGAACACTGGCGATCTTAGATTGGCCCATAAACACCTTTTGAGTAAAATTAATTACACCCACAAACAAGAGAAAGACTCAACCACATAAAGAAAAAGACTTTTTTTTATTTATTTACAAAAAGTCGGAAGGACGGAGTCCTTTTGGAGTTTATAGAGAAAAATAGTGGAATCGTCACACTAGTATATAGACCTTCTCTCGTCCCATATACTCATCGGATTACACCATGCTTGTGATACCTACATGTGACGGGATTAAACTAAATTAATGTCATAAGGCATACATGCAGGGACGGAGTTTTTATTTTCGTCCATAATAACCACTTGGGACGGAGTTTTATTTCGTCCATGATAACCACTTGTTTCTCTGGAAACGGCATGTATGATTTGATGACATTAGTTTAGGGGAATCTCGACACATGAAAACCGACTTAGTCACGGAGTGTTAGAACCTAGACTAAGAATGTATTGGCTTGTGCTCGGCTAAAGAGAGGCTCAAAGGTCACCCCCGGCATGTAGTCATGAACTACGCCACGGGCTGAGGTTTACCGCTTCGAGAGACTCAAAGTCGGGTGGAGCTTGAAACTCTCTAGGACGGGCCTCGAAGGGTTTGGGTTGGACTTGTGCGACTCGATAGTGAGCAATTGATAAGAATATGTGCATGTAGTGTGAGGTCAAGCCAAATATCAAAACATTTTTTTTTAAACAATAAAGTAAATATGTGCAAGTAAAGGGAGAAGGGAGAGGAGAATTAAGGTCCTAAATTATTACAACATCCGAGTCAACCAATGACCGGTCAAAACAAAGAAAGGAGGGCAAAACTGCGCTTTTCTGAAGTCCAGGGGCTGATTTGCAACTTTCTGAAATCTGGGGACCAAACTGCAGTTTTTGGAACCCAGGACTGTTCTGCCCTGTTCTGAAACCCAGGGACTATTCTGTACTGTTCTGAAGTCCAGGGACTGTCTGCAGTTATCTAAAATCCAGGGACCAAACAGTAATTTCCTAGAAGTTCAGTAACCAATCTGTAATTTTCGGATTCAGCCCCCCCCCCCCCTTTTTTTTTATAAAAAGAAAATCAAAAGATTTTGGGAAGAGGAAGGAAAGGAGAAAAATATGTACAAAAGCTTTGTCCCAAAATAAAAAATGTAACTCCCCTTTTTTTATTTGGAAAAGCTAAAACTGTTGAACAAAGCTAGCTTCCTTTTTTTTTTTTTTAATGAAGCAAGTAAAAGAAAAAAAAAGGAAATAACTCACACACACAATACACACACTCGCACAGGACACACACACTCAAGAAAATGGCAGCCTGTTTATGGCTGTCATGGTTTTCTCTTTTTTCTTTCTTTTTTTTTTTTTTTTTTTTTTTTTTTTTTGTTGCAAAGAAAGAAGAAGAAAAGGAAAATAACAAACAAAACACAAAACACACAGTACACACGCCTGCCGTGTTCTACCCCCCCCCCCCTCTTTTTTCTTTTGAAGTCTAAGAAGACAAAAATAAAAATAGAAATAATTTTTAAAAAAAGAGATTGGGTGTAAGATTAGAATGTACAAAAATGATTCCTTTTAACATTTTCCCCCTGCATGAAACTTTTTGGCACAATAACATAAAATTGAAGGACAAGAAGAAAGGTGGGCGATTCTGGTAATTGGGGTCGGACGCGCGTGCTTTAGGCCAAGAAGGCCAAAGGCGCGCGCTTCCAATCCTTTTTACCATAATGCCCAGAAAATAGAATAAAAGAACACCAAAAGCAGAAACGCAAGTTTAACCCTCTAAATTATCCCCAGCAGAGTCGCCACTGTAGATACCCCGGGAAAACCACTACTTGGCTAGAGCGGTGAATTATCCTAGGATGTCTAACTTGTTTTAATTTGTAGAGTCGCCACCTATGTTATTGAGAGAACATAAGAAAAACCTAAAGAAATAGCTTATTTTAATATTACGAAACTAGAGATTCGGGAAGAGAAGGGTTCGGGGGTTAGGTGACGGAGTGGGAAGTACTTAAACACCCACTCCGCTCCGCTTACGCGGGTCTTGCTACTATTGGTGTTCTAATGCTAAATGTCCTTATTTTAATATGAGAAAAGTGCTAACAATTATAATGTAAAGAAAAGGGAATTACAAAAGGAAATTAAAAAAAAAAGTTTTATTTATAAATTTATGCTAGAGATTACATATCAAACAATTACATTAAGAAATAAATGGTAAATTAAAATGGAGTTTAGAATGTTGGAATGTAACCTTGACCAAACTTCAATAGTGAAGTGGCCTTTTGGTTGTATTCCTTTTTATGGAGATTGCATACACTAGTAAGACACAAATAAAATAAGAGAATAAATTTGTACCTTAAAAGGAGAACTTCAAATTTTCACTTGAGAAGAGTTTTGTTGCTAGAAATCATGTAGGAAGAATTTTTGGGAGAATTGTGTATAGTGTAGATGTAGAGAATGTTTTTTTGGGTCTTTTTCTAAGGTAAAAAGAGAGGGGTTTTATAGGTAGAAAAGAGAGGAAAATGTGATCTTTCAACCAATAAGAAAATAAAGAGAAATAAAATAATAAAGAGAAAATCAAATAATAAATAAAAGAAATATTTTATTTTGATGAAAAGGCTAGAAGTGAGGGATTGAGAGTGAATGTGGATGTAAAAAGGAGGTCTTTTGTGATCAATAAGAGATGTTGCAAATAAGAAAAGGGAGGGAAAAATTGTGCAATCCGTTACTTCCATAATGGGAAGCGCGCGAGTCCGGCTTTAGGGGCGAGACGCGCGCGCAGCCCGTTGACAGTGTCGGAGGCGCCCGCGGCAGAAAATGACAGAATGACCATAAAAGTTAACTCTGTTAGTCCAAAACTAACGAAATCAGTTAGGAACTTAATCGAAGTAACATAAATTAACAAAAACAAGTTAAATAAAAATACTATGTATGCAATCGGGACATGAGAGGTCCAAGGCGGGGTGTCTACACTAATACATTAATCGAAAAAATTCCTTAGACACCACTCTCATAGTATAATTGTGTTAAATTCCAAAAATCCCCCCTAAATGAAACCCCTCCCCTTAACCACATAACAAACACACTCACACTTAGCATACACATTCAAGCATAAAAGAAACTACTCTCCACATCTGGTCAACCTCCTTTATCTTCTCCGGTCAAAACCATTCACTTCTCCGGTCAAAACCCTTGATGTAGGAGCGAAGACAGCGAGAATTCCAGCACCGCAGACCAGGTGCCCGCCCGATGGTCATCAAGCGCACTCTTACCTTGTCCAAAACGGCTGAAGTTTCTGCCGTGATACGAGCGCCCGTGTGGTCCAGTCCAAGCGCCCGCTCGATGCCGCCGACTGGAGACGAGTTTGCCGAGTTTATTTCAGTTTTTATTAAAACAATTCATTATTACTTTTTGTTTGTTTCCTTTTGAAATTAGGACTTTATTTATTATTTGCTAGGGTTTAGTTAGGAGTATAAATACTCTTTCTTTCATTGTTTTAGGGTTACAACTTTTATTTTATCAATTGAACTTTGTTCAAATAGATTTTCTTCTCTTTTCTGGTGGATTCCAGGTTTATTGTGTTCTAGGGTTCATCACTTGTGAACTCTTGTGTTTAGTGCGCTAATCACGAATACTATCACTTCCATGCTGCGTCACTTCTCCGGCCATAAACTCTGCCTCATCGGGCAAAACTAGTATTTTCAAAACCCACAAAATTTACATTAACACCTACATATATAAAATCAATTTTACATAACACACCTTCACTTACTATTTTAGTTAGCTATTCACGTAGAGTTCTTTAGTTTGCTGTTTTTGAATTGCGATAATTTGAGTTGAGTGATATATAGGGTCAGAGAGACGATGGAGTCACGGTCTCTTTGAGACGATCGTAGCCATGGAGCCAGTGGCGGACCTAGGAATTATGTTCAGTAGGTGCCAAAAATTACTTTACTTGAACAAAAAAAAATTATTAATAATTTGCAAATCGAAAAATCAATATAAAAATGAAGAACAGTTACAATATTTTTGTAAAAACATCTATTAACTCACCATTTTATTCTTATTATAATAATTTACTTGAAAAGAGTAAGCATACGCCATGAAGAAATAAATACTGATATTTACATTCTTGATGTTTTAATGATGACATTATTTTAAGTATCATCCATGATTTATTATTAAAAAGAATTCTTGCATAGATTATTTTATTTTAGAAAAAAAAACTATTTATCATATTAAAGGCAAACAGTTAGTTTGAGTAATTAAATCTGTTTATGACCATTAAAATGATGAACAAAAGACTTTGAAAAGTCTTTAAAAAAATAGTGCATTTAGCATATTAAAGGCTATAAATATTTGAACAACATTGTAGATAGTAGGATTTGAAAATTGAAAAAGAGTTTACTTATCACACACTCCTTTCAGTCTCATAATAAGTGAGATTTTTAGTCAATTTAGTTGTCTTTGAGTAATAGTTGAAGAAAAAGTAATAATCTTAATGAAAATTCAAAAATTAATATTGTATAATATTTTCAATAAAATTTTTGTAATTTTCATTAAGATAACTTAGATAAGTTGACCAAACAGGGTAAAGGCTATGTGAACTTGACTAAAAGTACTAAAATGCTGTACAAATATAAAGAAATGTAGCAGATGAGGTTCGAACTCTAGTGGTTGGCATGGTGTTAAAAAACCTCAACCAGCTAGGCTACAAAGATAATGTAACACTCTTCCGCACAGTTTAATATATATACTAAACAATCTAAGATAAAAAAAATTAAAATCGAGTGGGTGCCGGTCACCCGCTCGTACCAAGGTGGGTCCGCCCTTGCATGGAGCCACCATTGATGCCGCTTCAAAGAGGCATTATCTTCTATCCCTTTATCGGCAACTCTTTTTTTTATCGGAAAATCCCTAAATTTCTAAATCCAAAAAATTAGGGTTTTTGAATCGAGAATTTTATTTTTTTAATCTTAGATCGATGAAATGTATGGCCATACTCAAATGAATTGATGGGGATCAATGTCATTTGCCTTATCAATCTAATAGGAATCGAGATAGTATTGGATAATATAAGTTGATGTAGACCATAACTTATGTCAATTATAATATTGTGAGACAAAGGGATTATGATATGTTCTATTGTGGAAATATTAGACTATCAAAATATTTTATTTTGGGTAGTCATAGTATCAAGGTTACCAATTTGTCCCTTTACTTTGCTTGTCTTTATCCTTGACTAATTAATGTCCGTCCTTAAAATGTCCCTTTTATTTTGAGATAATTATGAACTTGATGTGATAATTTTCCAATGATGGTACCTAACCACCCACAATCCATATTTGTGGTGATTGATTCACCTTAGGATGAACCTAAGTTCACATATAATTAAGGTAAAAATGCAAAAAAAAAAGTACCTCAATTGGTCACTTTGTGCATGTTTGGTACTTAATGTCATTTTTGTTGTAAGTATAGTACCTCAAATAGTCATTTTGTGCATCCAAGGTCATTATCGCTAACGCCGTTTAATATTTGGACGTTAAATAGACATGTGCTAAGCACATGATTTTTTTAATAAGGCCATTATGGTCAAAATAAAACCCATCCCCAATTTCTTTCCACCCCTCATCTTCATCCTTCTCTTTCACCTACAACACCCTCCATCTTCTTCCCTTTCTCTTTCATCTTCTTCCCTCCACCCAGTACAAAAACTAAACAATCAAGATCTGTAAACTCCGATCCCTAGTTTGAACACTACCAACCTCAAATGTTATATCTTTGACATAAATAATCTCAAGAACAACAAGGATGAAGAACCCGGATCTGGAAGCGAAATGACCATTTTTTTAAGTGTTTGCAACTTGGGTTCTGGTTGTTTCGATTCCATCGATTTCGGCGGCGGCCCTGGTCTTGAACTGTTAGGTTTCATTACCTCCATGCATAGCGGAATTAAACATGAAGAAACCCTATCCTAGATCCATTAAGAACAATAATTTATAGAGCATAAGATAAATTAGGACTAACCATTATAGTTCAAAATCTTCAAGCACGGACTAAGATACTAAGCAAAGTATCCTCTATTGGTGATCCACACTTTGAACGGATCCAAGAACACCTTCTTTGACTTGATTTCTAGATCCTTTAGGCTTGAAAACTTGAAGAACTCTTTCTTCTCTTTGGAATAATTAGTCCCTCTCAATATGTGTGTTATTCTCTCTCTAAGAAAGCTTTGTGATTTCTTGAATCATCAACTTGGTCTCTCAAACCCAGACACACATATTTATACTGGGATAGGTCTGATTCCTTTAGGGTTTAGGACCTCTTGTCACACAAGAAATTTCCTAAAACTGAACCAGTACGGCATAGGAGCTGTACGGCGCCTGGCTAGGCATACGCCGGCTTGGCAGCCGTACAGTCATGATGCCCGATTCCTTTTATTTTCAGCCTTTTAATTATCCGTTCTGCGTGTGTGACCCATAGGATTATACTAAGTTGCCAATGGGATTGACCAGTCAAATCCCGTAAGTCATAATTAGATTCTAGCAAACCTTTTATGACTACGCAAATAGTATAACTCTGTAGCCCAAAGTTTTATCCTCTATATTACAAGTCACAATCCCTTTGTCCACGATGTCTATTGAACACAAGTCATGGTCTATAGTCAACTTGTCTTTGTTCAATGCTTTCTCGTTTCCAAATATATTGATTGATTCAAATGTCTTGATCTAATCAATCCATTTGGGTTTGGCCAAACACTTTCATCAATATCATTCTACGAGAGGCCTAAGCTTGACATCTCTCCGAAGAGGGAAAATACATTTGGCTTATTATTCTTCCCTACTTGAATCCGATTGTGCCAATCATATCCTTTATAACTACCCGGTTAAAGGTAGCGTTTGAATATGTCAAACATAATGTTCATCAAGTGGAAGACTATATATAATAACTTCATGTCAAAGGATTCAAATGAAATAACTACCCATGAGATTTATCTATGATAATGACCATGAAATAAATCTCATCTAGCGGGTCATGTCCAGTACCTTGTTCCAAACAAGTACCCATAAGTCTAACATAAGCATCCTATGATTATTTAGACTTATACTAGTGCTTCATAATTACTAGGGATGGAAATTATTATAAACAAAACATGTAACAATAATAATAATCAAACATCTCTTTATTAAATGAATAAAACAATAACAAATATACTGCCTAGGGCATACACACCAATAATCTCCCACTTGCACTAGGCCCACTCTCTAACGTATCTAATACCCATGGACCTAACATGACCATCATGTTTAGCTTGTCAAAGACCCTTTGTTAGCAGATCTGCTATGTTATCATCAGTTGGTACTCTGCATATTTTTATGTCCTCCCTGTCCACGATTTCTCGAATGAGATGAAAACGCCTAAGTATGTGTTTGGATCTTTGATGTGATCTTGGTTCCTTTGCTTGAGCAATAGCACCATTATTATTGCAATAATGGTCTATTGGATTAGCAATACTTGGAACCACCTCAAGTTCTCCAATGAACTTCTTGATCCAAACATCCTCCTTCGCAGCATCTGATGCAGCTATATACTCAGCTTCGGTTGTAGAATCAGCTACTGTACTTTTCTTAGAACTCTTACAGCATCACCATTTAACATATACACAAATCCAAATTTCGATCTACTATCATCCTTGTCGGTTTGGAAGCTTGCATCTGTGTAACCCTTTACAATGAGATCATCTTCCATACCTCCATACATCAAGAACGATTCTTTAGTCCTTCTCAAGTACTTAAGAATCGACTTGACGGCTATCCAGTGACTTTCACCGGGGTCGTATTGGTATTTACTCGTCATGCCCAAAGCATAAGATACATCCGGTCTAGTACAAATCATGGCATACATGATGGATCCAATTACGGATGCATATGGGATTCCATTCATTCTATCACGCTCATCAGTGGTCTTAGGACACTGATTCTTGCTAAGAGTTACACCATTTAACACTTGCAAATTTCCTCTCTTAGAGTTTTCCATGTGGAATCTCTTTAGGACTTTGTCAATGTATGTACTTTGACTTAAACCAAAAAGCTTTTTTGATCTATCTCTATAGATCTTAATACCAAGGATATATGCGGCTTCTCCCATATCTTTTATAGCGAAACATTTCCCTAACCAAGTCTTGATAGACTGAAGTGTAGGAATATCATTTCCAATGAGTAATATGTCATCCATATATAATATTAGAAACAAGACTATGCTCCCACTAATTTTTTTGTACACACAAGTTCATCTTCATTCTTGATGAAGCCAAACTCTTTGACTGATTCATCAAAACGAAGATTCCAACTCCTTGAAGCTTGCTTCAATCCATAAATGGATTTCTGTAACTTTTATACTTTTGAATTTTGTGCAAAACCTTCGGGTTGTGTCATGTACACATCCTCTTGAAGATTTCCATTCAGAAAAGCGGTTTTGACATCCATTTGCCATATCTCATAGTCATAATATGATGCTATGGCAATCAAAATTCTAATAGACTTGATCATTGCTACGGGTGAAAAGGTTTCATCATAGTCTACACCATAAATCTGCCTATAACCATTCGCTATAAGTCTAGCTTTGTAAGTATGCACCTTCCCATCAATGTCAGTCTTCTTCTTGAAGACCCATTTGCATCCTATGGTTTTTACACCTTCGGGTGCATCAATCAAGTTCCAAACTTGATTATCTTTCATGGATTGTAATTCGGATTTCATGGCTCCAAGCCACTTATCCGAATCAGGAGATGACATTACCTCTTCTTAGGTAGTGGGTTCATCATTCTCAATGATTTCCACATCATTACTTTTCGTCACAAGAAATCCATATCTCTCGGGTTCGGACCGTATCCTACTAGATTTTCTAGTTACTTGTGTACCTTGAACACGTTCTACAACTCCTTGTGGAACTTGTTCTTGTTCCACCATCGGTTCAATGTTATTTTTAGGTTCTTGAATTTCTTCAAGATTTATTTTACTCCCACTTACTCTTTTGGAGAGAAACTCTTTCTCTAGAAAAGTGCCGTCATGAGCAACAATTACTTTGTTCTCCGTGCGGTTGTAAAAGTAATATCCTTTAGTTTCCTTAGGATATCCCACGAAAATATATTTATCTGAGTGGGAGTTTATCTTAGACAAGTCTCTTCACATAAGCTTCACAACCCCAAATTTTCATGAAAGAAACACAAGGTTTCTTTCCAATCCATATCTCATATGGTGTCTTTTGAACCGATTTACTTGGAACTCTATTTAGTGTGAATGCGGCGGTTTCTAATGCATGACCCCAAAAGGACAATGGAAGATCAACTTGACTCATCATGGACGGAACCATATCTAATAAAGTTTGATTTCTCCTCTCGGACACACCATTCCATTGTGGTGTTCTGGGTGGAGTTAATTGCGAAACTATTCCACAATTATTTAGATGATCATCAAATTCTTGGCTTAAATATTCACCTCCTCGATCCGATCAAAGTGCCTTAATAGTTTTGCCAATTTGATTTTGTACTTCATTTTGAAATATTCTAAATATATCAAATGCCTCACTTTTTGTTTCATTAAATAGACATATCCATATCTACTTAAATCATCGGTGAAAGTTATGAAGTATTGCAATCCTCCCCTAGCATTGCTACTTAATGGTCCGCATACATCGGTATGTATAAGGCCCAATAAATCGCTTACCCTTTCACTACTCTTAGTAAAAGGTGTCTTAGTCATTTTTCCAAGAAGACACGACTCACAAGTATCATGTGATCCTAAAAGTCCGTCCCCTTGGAGTTTTGAGATACGCTTCTCATTAATGTGATCAAGATGGAAATGCCTCAAATAAGTGTGATTTACATCATTAGGTTTAGATTTCTTATTTATATAATAGACATTATTTTCATTATTGACATCAAGGATATAAAGACTATTAAATGAATTTGCAATACCATAAAGCACATCATTTAAATAAATAGAAAACCTCTTATTCTCAATAAAAAATTCAAAACCTTCCTTATACAAACAAGAAATTGAAATAATATTCCTACTTAAATCCAGTACATAATAAAAAATTATTCAAAACAAGTATTAATCCGGTGGGTAAAATAACTTCATAAGTTCCTACGGCTAATGCAGCAACTCTTGCTCCATTCCCCACGCGTAGGTCCACTTCACCATCTTTAAGTAGCCTCATATTCTTTAGTGCCTGTACATTTAAACAAATGTGAGATCCATATCCGGTATCCAATACACAGGAAGTAGTAGTAGAAAGGAGTATCTATCATATAGATACCTGAAGTTGACACAGTCCCACTGCTCTTCTTCTTCTTTTGCTCTTCCATATAAGCCTTGCAATTACGCTTCCAATGACCTATCTCATGGCAGTAGAAGCAAATCGCGTCCTTTTGTGCATCGGGTTTTGCCTCATTAGCCTTGACAAACTTTTTCTTGCTAATCTTGGGTTTGACAACTTTTGCCTTACCATTTCCCTTGGCACCTTTTCCCTTTCCATGATTTATCATGAGCACGGGAGAACCTTTCTCCACTATCTTCTTCTCCGCAATTTTGATCATGTTATGTCGCGACCCCGGACCCCGCGGGCCCGAGACCGCGATCTGGACGTCGACTCTAAAACCAATCTTTGAAATACTGAAGTTAAAAATTCCATTTAATACCAAAAGGTAATGATCCAAAGTTTTACAAAACCAAGTTTGATAAAAACAAATACAACTTATCATAAACTTCCACAAGTTTATGCTAACAAAATACAAATATACACAATTCTTAGTGACGTCATTGTTTGGTATAACTACCCCAAAATGGTTACACATTTATATAATGGGAACCAACCTATATCAACCTTCCCCAAAAGAACGGATCCACACTCGACGTCTCTTTTCTCGTGATCAGCGAGACTAATCCTTAGCACCTGGGGGGTAAGGAAAAAAAAACAAAGATGAAAGGAAAGGGGTGAGATAAATCTCAATAAGTTACTAATGCAACTACATGACATGCTATGATGCAATATACTATAAGCAATAAGCAATAATAATTATCACATAGCACATAGCAATTATCATATATCAGATAGCAGCGGAAATAAACACATAACAAAGGATATAGCCAAGGTTTTCCAAATCGGAACATCCAAATAAAGGATCGCTGCGCAGCTTCAATAATCAACAAATCAACATCTTCATCATAGCATGAAAGCCGAGAGAGAAAACCCCGGTACCGGAACCAATAACCAAAGAAGTGTCACAAGGGACGGGAGACATGCCACAAAGTCATGCTCCAAGTAATAGCTAAAATGCACACAAAGGAGCTAGCTCTTCTCACATCCAAGGCCAGTCTGGAGGAGGGTAATAATGGGGCAAAACAATGGTCAACATCACAATGGACTTGGCCGTGCCATCATAATGTTTCGCATCGCCCAAACACACACAAAATACCAGCTGGGCTTTCACGTAAAGGCTAAGTAAAAATACTAGCACGATAAACAACAAAGGATTCCAAAGTAGGGAATCAATCCAATTAAATCACCACAAAGGTAAACCAATATAAACAGCACATCAAAGATGCCCAACATTACCAAAACGGTACTTAAATAACTTTCACATCATATTTATTCACAAAAGAATCAAATCCACACAATAAAGTGTTCCACGGTGTTATCTTAAGTTAATTAGAAGGATTAAACCTAAACTAGTTAAGCCTTAAGTCTTAAACCAAGCAAAACGGTCAAATTTCTGGAACAGGGGGCGGGCGGGCGCCTGGAATGGGGCAGGCGGGCGCTTGACTGTCCAGTAAGTTTGGTCATCAGAAAATGACATGTAGGCGGGCGCCTGGTCTACGGACTGGTAAGAAATCTCAGCTGGGTTCACCATTTTCGAGCCAAAACACAAACCTTCCATAAATGCTCAAAATCAAAGCTTTCAAACTAGTTTCCAAGGTACCAAAACTACATCTAAACATCTAGGGAACCTAAACAAACACCATCTAACAACTCAAAACCAAGAATCAACCCAACATTCCAAATCAACCATTTTTGACCAAAAACCCAAATAAATCCCATCAAATTCAAAACTCATCCAAACTTCAAATGTAATACATCAAACAATATCTAAACATGATATGAACATTTTAGCATTAAAATGGGGGAAAAGCAACTTACTTGGAATTGAAAGTTGACGGAATTCGATTCTTTTTTGGCTCTACGCGATCCTATCGACGATCTAAACAAGGTTTAAGTTTTAAGAAATGAGAAATGACTAGAAGAAGATGAAGAAAAAGAAGAGAGAAGTAAAGGAAGGAAAACTTAAATTTTGAGGAGATGGCTTGGAGATGAGTGAAAGAGTGAGGGAGAAGGTGAGGGAGGTGAGGGAGTAGGGGGAAATTATTTTGAAATGTTACAACTAGACCCCCTCCCCAAACTATCACAATTACTTACACTCCCGACTAACAATTAAGACTCAACACTTCCACACTAACCCAAATGACCCAAATAAAATGCTAGGCATAATATTATAACACATAAAATGCGCACATAAATATTTAAATAACAATACTTTAAATAATTAAATAAGCAAATAAATAAATCATTATTTATTACTAATAAAATAGAGCCTATATTTCGGGTCGTGACATTCACTCCCCCCTTAAAGAAAATTCGAACAATTTTAACGAAACTAACCTAAACAAAAGCCACGGAAATTTCCTCTCGATCTCATCACGAAGCTCCCAAGTCGACTCCTCGATTCATGATTCCTCCAAAGGACTCTAACCAACGCAATACTCTTGTTCCTCAACTCTTGAACTTTAGAATCTAAGATCCGAACCGGTCGTTCCTCATAATCATATCGGGCTCAATATCTTCCGGTATCCTCGGTAACACGTGAGACGGATCATGAACATACTTCCGAAGCATAGAAACGTGAAAGACGTTGTGCAACCGGTCTAAGATGACGGTAACGCAAGACGATATGCTAGAAGTCCAACCTTTCCCAAAATCTCAAACGGACCAATAAACCTCGGAGCCATTTACCCTTCTTCCCGACCTTCGGATACCCACCTTCGGAGACACTTTCAAGAACACCAATCACCACCTGAAAACTAAGTCTCGCCTTCGGTTATCTGCGTAGCTCTTATGTCGACTCTGGGCTGTCTTCAATCTGTCCCGGATAACTTTAACTTTCTCAACCGAATCCCGAAGCAAATCAATACCCACAATCTTCGCTTCACCACCTCGTCCCAACAAATAGGCGATCTACATTTTCTTCTTCCATACAAGGCCTCAAACGGTGCCATCTCGATACTAGCCTGATAACTGTTGTTGTACGAAAATTCCACTAACGGTAGGTGCGAATCCAAAGAATCGGAGAAGTCTATGGCACACGCTCGCAACATATCCTCGAGAATCTGAATAGTCCCTCTCGGATTTGACCGTCGGTCTGGGGATGAAAAGCTGTGCTGAAACGCATTCTGTACCCAAAGCTTCCTGAAACGCCTTCCAAAATCTAGAAGTAAACCTCGGGTCTCGATCTGACACGATGCTAACCGGAACCCCATGCAATCTAACAATCTCATCAATATAAAGGGTCGCAAGCTTCTCCATCGAGTACCTGATATCAATAGGCAAGAATGGGCACTCTTAGTCAATCTATCCACTATTACCCAAACACTGTCATACTTCCTACGGGTACGAGGTAGTCCCGTAACAAAATCCATAGTCACATGCTCCATTTCCACTCGGGAATCTCTAACGGCTGAAGTAGTCCCGCGGGTCTCTGATGCTCGGCTTTGACCTGCTGACAAGTTAACACTTCGAAACATACTCGGCTATTTCCCTCTTCATATTAATCCACCAAAATCGTTGCTTCAAATCCTGATACATCTTCGTACTACCCGGATGATTAGTATACCTCGATTTGTGGCCCTCATCAAGAACTCTCTGTTTAATTCCATCAACATCCGGAACACACAAACGACCACGGAAAGTCAAAACTCCCCTCGAGCTAACAGAAAATCCTCGAAATTCTTTTCCTTCAATTTACCCATTATCTTCACCAACTCGGGATCTTCTTTCTGAGCTTCCTTTATCCTCTGAATTAGGGTCGGAGATACCCTAATATTCGCAAAAATAGCCCCATGTCTCGATTCACGAGGAGACCAATCTCGAACATCCTCAAGCATTTTCCATTCACGACCATCATCGAAGCCACATAAGATTTTCTACTAATCGCATCGGCTACCACATTCGCCTTCCCCGGATGATAAGAAATCGTACAATCATAATCCTTCAACAATTTCCATCCATCGGCGCTGTCGGTTTGTTCAACTCTTTCTGGGAGAAAAGGTACTTCAAACTCTTGTGATCCGTAAAAATCTCAAACTTCGCTCCATAAAGGTAATGCTTCCACTTGTGCAACGCAAAGACTATCGCCGCTAACTCCATATCATGAGTCGGGTAATTCTGCTCACTAGGGTCAACTTCCTCGAAGCATACGCAATTACTTCCCATTCTGCATCAAAACACAACCCAAACCCTCTTTTGAAGCATCACTGTAAATCACTAAGCCATCGCTCCTATTAGGCAAGGTCAAGATCGTGCGGTAGTCAACCTCTTCTTCAATTCCTCAAAACTCTTGTCACATTTCTCGGTCTCACAAACGGAACATTCTTTCGGGTCAACTGAGTCATCGAGTAGCAATCCTCAAAAATCCCTCAATAAACCTTCGGTAATAACCGGCTAAACCCAGAAAACTACGAATCTTGGTCACTGACTCGGGTCTCTTCCAATCCACTATAGCCTCTATCTTTGAAGGATCCACCGAAATTCCATCTTTCGAAATCACATGACCCAGAAATGACACCTTCTCGAGCCAAAATTCACACTTACTGAACTTCGCAAATAATTTCTCCCTCGCAAGAACGGATAAAACTGTCCTCAAATGTTGCTCGTGCTCCTCTCGAGATTTCGAATAAACAGAATTTCATCGATGAGACCACCACCAACGAATCAAGATAGGGATGGAAAACTCGGTTCATCAAATCCATAAATACGGCCGGCGCGTTCGTCAACCCAAACGGCATAACCAGGAACTCAAAATGACCATACCGAGTGCGAAAAGCAGTCTTCGGAATATCCTCCCATCGAACCTTCAACTGTGGTTACCCACTCCTCAAATCGAGTTTAGAGAAAACCATGGACCCTTGAAGTTGATCAAACAAATCATCAATATGCGGTAGGGGATACTTGTTCTTCACCGTGACCTGATTCAACTTCCGGTAATCTATACACAATCTCAACGAACCATCTTTCTTCCGCACAAATAAAACCGTTGCCGGTGCTCCCCACGGGGAAACACTGGGCGGATAAACCCTCGATCAAAGCAACTCTTGCAACTGAACCTTCAGTTCCTTCAATTCTGCGGGAGCTAACCTATAAGGCGCTTTCGAAATTGGAGCCGTACCCGGCAAAAGGTCTATACAAAACTCAATCTCACACGATCGGGAGGCATATCATACTCGGTAGAGAAAACATCGGGAAATTCCCGAACTACCCGAACACTATCAAAACTAGGGGATTCTTTCCTAGTATCAAGTACACTAGCCAAATACCCCTCACAACCACTATGCAATAATTTTCTCGCTTTCATAAAAGAAATTAAGCGAACCTTTCTACTCAGAGGACTAGCCTCAAAAACAAACTTAGGCACATCGGGAATAGAAAAAGTAACAGTTTTCTTACGGCAGTCGACAAAAGCATGAAACTTGCTCAACCAATCCATACCCAAAATGACATCAAAGTCTTGGATAGGAAGAACTACCAAATCCGCACAAAGGACTCGACCACAAATAACCACATCACAAGCACGAAGGATTCGATCAGAAATCAAGCATTCTCCTATAGGGGTCGACACCTCTAGCACGTACGGTAAAGACTCAAATGCAGCATTCAACATGGAAGCAAATTGCACAGAAATGTATGAATGAGATGATCCTGGATCTACTAACGCTCGTGCGCTCACATTAGACACAGAAACAATACCTCCAATAATGGATGGATCATCGGTAGCTTGTTGTTGATTCATGGCAAATACTCTTCCTTGGACTTTGGGCTTCCCGGTAGCATCCCTTTTCTGACCTTGATTATTACCAACTCCTGACCCGGATGCTTGTCCTCTACCTCTCGGGCAATCTTTTACAAAGTGACCCATTTGACCACAATTGGTGCACCTTCCTTGCTTCTTCCAACAACGGTCTTCAGAATGACCTTCCTTTTGACAATACGAACAAAGCCTCCTAATTTGACTCCCTTGGTTCCCGAAGTGGTACCCGGGTTCCTTGGAATCGGTTGCCCTCGGAACTGAGATTGTCCCCCAAAGTTACCTCGGTTATCGGAACGGTGCTGTGGCTTGCTTTGAGCTCCTTGCTTACTCGGGTTGGCTACCTCGGTCTTCCTTTTATGCTCCCCAATATCTTGCTCTATCAAATAGGCTCGGTCCACCGCATCTTGGAAAGTCACAATCCGTTGAGCAATCAGTTGAGTACGGATGGAGGTCTTCAATCCCCGGATAAACCTCATAGCCTTTTGTTCCTCGGTCCTTACCAAATAGTCGCAATACCGGGCTAATTCTATGAACTTAGCCGAGTATTGTGCTATAGACAACACACCTTGTTCTAGGTTGAGTAGCTCGATCTCCTTTCGGTTTTGATCAACAACCGGAATGAAATGCTCCTTGAATTTGCGCACAAACAACTCCCACGCATACACCGTGTGAGTATCATCCCAAGTAGCTTTGACACCTTTCCACCAATGCTCGGCGGCTCCCACAAGCTTGTAAGCCGCAAACCGGACCTTATCCTCATCCGAACACCCAAACACATCATAAATCTTCTCCATAGACTCAATCCATAATTCAGCTTTCCGAACATCGGGTTCCCCATCGAATTCCACCGGTTTCAACTTCAGAAATTGCTCCAATCCATAACGGGGTGGTGCTTGCTCTACCCTCGGACCTTGATCATGTATGGCCTTCATGGCCGCCTCAAACATGCCTTGAAACATGGCACGGGCTTCATCCCTTGTATCATTCTGATTCTGTGCCCCACTAGCACCTCCTCTGTTTCTTCTTCCAGACATTGAGAACAATTATCTGCATAAAACATCAACCGTTAATCACTCCGCGCACTACTACCCACCTAGGTCATACCAATCCACCTAGACTTATACTTAGAGCTAATGCCATAGCTCTGATACCAACTGTCGCGACCCCGGACCCCGCGGGCCCGAGACCGCGATCTGGACGTCGACTCTAAAACCAATCTTTGAAATACTGAAGTTAAAAATTCCATTTAATACCAAAAGGTAATGATCCAAAGTTTTACAAAACCAAGTTTGATAAAAACCAAATACAACTTATCATAAACTTCCACAAGTTTATGCTAACAAAATACAAATATACACAATTCTTAGTGACGTCATTGTTTGGTATAACTACCCCAAAATGGTTACACATTTACATAATGGGAACCAACCTATATCAACCTTCCCCAAAAGAACGGATCCACACTCGACGTCCTCTTTTCTCGTGATCAGCGAGACTAATCCTTAGCACCTGGGGGGGTTAAGGAAAAACAAAGATGAAAGGAAAGGGGTGAGATAAATCTCAATAAGTTACTAATGCAACTACATGACATGCTATGATGCAATATACTATAAGCAATAAGCAATAATAATTATCACATAGCACATAGCAATTATCATATATCAGATAGCAGCGGAAATAAACACATAACAAAGGATATAGCCAAGGTTTTCCAAACCGGAACATCCAAATAAAGGATCGCTGCGCAGCTTCAATAATCAACAAATCAACATCTTCATCATAGCATGAAAGCCGAAGAGAAAACCCCGGTACCGGAACCAATAACCAAAGAAGTGTCACAAGGGACGGGAGACATGCCACAAAGTCATGCTCCAAGTAATAGCTAAAATGCACACAAAGGAGCTAGCTCTTCTCACATCCAAGGCCAATCTGGAGGAGGGTAATAATGGGGCAAAACAATGGTCAACATCACAATGGACTTGGCCGTGCCATCATAATGTTTCGCATCGCCCAAACACACACAAAATACCAGCTGGGCTTTCACGTAAAGGCTAAGTAATAAAATACTAGCACGATAAACAACAAAGGATTCCAAAGTAGGGAATCAATCCAATTAAATCACCACAAAGGTAAACCAATATAAACAGCACATCAAAGATGCCCAACATTACCAAAACGGTACTTAAATAACTTTCACATCATATTTATTCACAAAAGAATCAAATCCACACAATAAAGTGTTCCACGGTGTTATCTTAAGTTAATTAGAAGGATTAAACCTAAACTAGTTAAGCCTTAAGTCTTAAACCAAGCAAAACGGTCAAATTTCTGGAACAGGGGGCGGGCGGGCGGGCGCCTGGAATGGGGCAGGCGGGCGCTTGACTGTCCAGTAAGTTTGGTCATCAGAAAATGACATGTAGGCGGGCGCCTGGTCTACGGACTGGTAAGAAATCTCAGTTGGGTTCACCATTTTCGAGCCAAAACACAAACCTTCCATAAATGCTCAAAATCAAAGCTTTCAAACTAGTTTCCAAGGTACCAAAACTACATCTAAACATCTAGGGAACCTAAACAACACCATCTAACAACTCAAAACCAAGAATCAAACCAACATTCCAAAATCACCATTTTTGACCAAAAACCCAAATAAATCCCAAACAAATTCAAAACTCATCCAAACTTCAAATGTAATACATCAAACAATATCTAAACATGATATGAACATTTTAGCATTAAAATGGGGGAAAAGCAACTTACTTGGAAATAATGAAAGTTGACGGAATTCGATTCTTTTTGGCTCTACGCGATCCTATCGACGATCTAAACAAGGTTTACGTTTTAAGAAATGAGAAATGACTAGAAGAAGATGAAGAAAAAGAAGAGAGAAGTAAAGGAAGGAAAACTTACCAATTTGAGGAGAGATGGCTGGGAGATGAGTGAAAGAGTGAGGGAGAAGGTGAGGGAGGTGAGGGAGTAGGGGGAAATTATTTTGAAATGTTACAACTAGACCCCCTCCCCAAACTATCACAATTACTTACACTCCCGCCTAACAATTAAGACTCAACACTTCCACACTAACCCAAATGACCCAAATAAAATGCTAGGCATAATTATTATAACACATAAAATGCGCACATAAATATTTAAATAAATAATACTTTAAATAATTAAATAAGCAAATAAATAAATAAATCATTATTTTTTACTAATAAAATAGAGCCTATATTTCGGGTCGTGACATGTTATGCAACTCGGAGAGACTCTTATTCATTGAATGCATGTTAAAATTCATCACAAATGGATTATAACTTTTAGGCAATGAATTAAGAATGAGATCCGTGGCTAGCTCCAACGGGATTGGATAGCCAAGTTTCTCAAGATGCTCAACATAACCCTTCATCTTAAGAAGGTGAGGACTGACTTGTTTCCTTCAGTCATCTTGCAAGATGCGAATGCAACAATCGTGTCATACCTTTCTTGCCTTGCTTGCTCTTGAAACATGTCTTTTAACTCCATGCCTATCTCATAAGCTTCCAAAAGTTCCAAACTTTGTTGGAGTTTAGCGCACATGGTCGAGAGCATCTAGAATCATTCTTATGTTTCTTGTGAGCGTCCTTATCTACCCTAGAGGCAGTAGTAGGGGGGTCTTCAGGAACGGGCGCATCAAGAATGTACTACTTATCTTCTTGCCTTAGAACAATTCTTAGGCTACGGATCCAATCCATATAGTTAGTACCGCTCTCTTGAAGCTTTTCCTTTTCAAGGATTGTTCGCAATGAAATTGATTGTGTGTTTGTTGTCATTTTCTACAATTATGCAAAATTTAATAATTAATAAGTACCAACCAAATTAAAGAGAAAATTAATGCATTTCATAAATGCTCCCACTAAATTATATAACCTTCTTATACAAACGATGCATAATATAATTCAATGGGCTAAGATCCAACTTTAATTTAATTTTAAGTCGGCTTTGGCGATACCACTCAAAATTAAATTAATTGGTAGACAAAGCTTGTCAATCATATCATATATGACTCTTAGATATTTTATGAGATTATTTTAGAAATCTAATTTCAAAATCATGTTTTAATCTCATCTTGTGCCTTAGGCCCAATACTCTTTTGATAGCCTAATTAAGTCAAACCATTTTAAACGTATAGGAATCACTCTTTCTTCATCTTGCTCATAGATGGAATAGAATTAATGCACCTCGCTTTGGCAGAGCCCACATAAAACTACACAAATACTCACAAGTGTTTTAATCATGGATAGGTTCAAAAACTTAATTTTTAATCATGAAGGTTCAACACACATATAAGTTAACTAATCTCATTAATTAACTAAAGCCTTTTAATGTGATTTAATTGTACTAGTTTATGGGATAAATTCTGAATACCTATTTAATTTAGCAACCAATAGAGAACTTTGCTCGGCCGAACTAAGCATACCATGACCTCGTGAACGCAAGTCAAATGGAACCACAATTTCGAGCAAGTATTTCTTAGTTCTAAATTTCATGAATCTACATGAATACAAGAGTTCATGAGAATAGTCCATATGGCCGAACTAGGCATTCCATGACCTCGTAGTACGTAAGTCAAATGCAACCACAATTCCATATGGATCTTTTCTCTTCATCTCGTTTTTCATGTACCGTCAATCTATTGTAGACCCTTAGCAATCTAAACTCCTTTAGATTCTAAGTCCCCACAATTTTCTTGACTTTCTTGAATTGGCATCAATTTTTAGGAAACACGGATCCATAAACCAGCCATCTGAAATAGAGATTCAATTCTAGGTTTTGAGTCAATATCAATTTTCGGGAAACACGGTTTCATAAACCATCCATCTGAAACAGAGATTCAACTCAGATCTGAATTCTGCAAACACTTTACAAAATCCAGAAAACATAACAGGTTCTGGAATCGAACCCAAGATCCGTACTACTCGCAGGCAGGCGTGCGCCTCCTGTGCCGCCGTATGGATCCTCTGCCCAGATTATCAGATTCTTCAGAATTTTACAAATTCGATCAACCATAATTCCAATTTCATGCATAATAAGATTATCTAAAGAGGAATTTCCAGATTACGAATTTGAACTAATCTAACCAATAACATCAATAAACAATTTATTCAATTTATCAATTAGATCAAGATCATCAATAAGCATAATTAAATTATAAATTAACAATCTAAGCATGCGATTATACATATGAATCCAATAAATATCATAATCACATATCCCATCAAAAACATGCATAGAACTTTTATATCTCATATAAATCTCAATCACACATTCATCTTATTATAATCATGCACATCAAATAATCCAATTAAATATTTTTTCAAGCATGACAATTTTAAAATTATTGATCATTAACGGGGCTCTGATACCGCAGTTAGGTTTCATTACCTCCATGCATAGCGGAATTAAACTTGAAGAAACCCTAGCCTAGATCCATTAAGAACAATAATTTATAAAGCATAAGATAAATTAGGACTAACCCTTGTAGTTCAAAATCATCAAGCACGGCTAAGATACTAAGCAAAGTATCCTCTATTGGTGATCCACACTTTGAACGGATCCAAGAACACCTTCTTGGACTTGATTGCTAGATCCTTTAGGCTTGAAAACTTGAAGAACTCCTTTCTTCTCTTTGGAATAATTAATCCCTCTCAATATGTGTGTTATTCTCTCTCTAAAAAAGCTTTATGATTTCTTGAATCATCAACTTGGTCTCTCAAACCCGGACACACATATTTATACTAGGATAGGTCTGATTCCTTTAGGGTTTAGGACTTCTTGTCACACAAGAAATTTCCTAAAACTGAATCAGTACGGCATAGGAGCTGTACGGCGCCTGGCTAGGCGTACGCTGGCTTGGCAGCCGTAGGGTCGTGATGCCCAATTCCTTTTATTTTAAGCCTTTTAATTATCCGTTCTGCGTGTGTGACCCAATAGGATTATACTAAGTTACCAACAAGTTTGACCAATCAAAATCCCGTAAGTCATAATTAGATTCTAGCAAACCTTTTATGACTACGCAAATAGTACAACTCTCTAGCCCAAAGTTTTATCCTCTATAGTACAAGTCACAATCCCTTTGTCCGCGATGTCTATTGAACACAAGTCATGGTCTATAGTCAACTTGTCTTAGTTCAATGCTTTCTCGTTTCTGAATATATTGATTGATTCAAATGTCTTGATCTCATCAATCCATTTGGGTTTGGCCAAACACTTTCATCAATATCATTCTACGAGAGGCCTAAGCTTGACATCTCTCTGAAGAGGGACAAATCCATTTGGCTTATTATTCTTCCCTACTTGAATCCGATTGTGCCAATCATATCCTTTATAACTACCCAGTTAAAGGTAGCGTTTGAATATGTCAAACATAATATTCATCAAGTGGAAGACTATAATAACTTCATGTCAAATGATTCAAATGAAATAACTACCATGAGATTTATCTATGACAATGACCATGACATAAATCTCATCTAGCGGGTCATGTCCAGTACCTTGTTCCAAACAAGTACCCATAAGTCTAACATAAGCATCCCATGATTATTTAGACTTATACTAGTGCTTCATAAGTATTAGGGATGGAGATTATTATAAACAAAAAATGTAACAATAATAATAATCAAACATCTCTTTATTAAATGAATAAAACGATAACAAATATACGTTTAAATAACGTGCCTAGGGCATACACACCAATATGAACGATGGCTATGCTTAGATCGAGCACTATTCTACATTACATCACCATCTGTTCATGGTTCTACCTTCATAGTTTGTGTAAATACTCTATGAAATCACCCACTTGCATATGGTTTCCAATTTGGATATGGGTTTCTTTGTGCGATTAATCCGCCACCGTCGATGCCATAATTGAATGTAATCCCTAACTATCGTATTAGATTGGGAAATTAAATTTGGTGAGATGTAATCAGGTAACCAGGTCTGGATTCGAACTGGAGAAGGAAATGGGAGCTGGGGCAGATATTGGTAGTCGGAAGAGGTTAACGGCGGTGGATTGCTAGGGGAAACGATGGTGGGTGAAAGCAGGGGAGAAAAGGGGGCTGGATTCAACAATGGGGAAGAACGGAAGAAGATGAATAGTAGTGAGAGAGTTTTGGTATTCATTTGAAAATTTTACCCTTATAAAATTTAGTCACATGTACCTCACATGGGTATTTAACGCCAAAATTTTGACGGTGTTAGTCATAGTGATCTTATCTGTACAAAGTGACCATTTGAGGTACTATACTTGCAACAAAAATAACATTAGGTATCAAACCTGCACAAAGTGACCAATTGAGGTACTTTTTTTTGCATTTTTTCCTATATATAAAAATAAATAAAAATATGCAAGTGAAGTGTACAACTCAGATTAGTGTGACTTAGGATGAAATCACACCCAGGGACTCAACCTATCCCAGAACTTCAATGAACTTTTCTCCTAATTTTCTCAGCCTCTAGAATGCACCCCACCTCTTTTTTATTGTGGGTATAAAATTATAGGTATCTTTCACTCTACTTGGGATCCAAAGATAGGCTTTTCTCTTGCAAATGATCTTTTCAAATTCGAGGCACACTTTGTTTTTGTGTGAGTTTGTTTGATCAAATTTGGATTGGCTGTATACAATGGTGGAGCAGCTGTTTCCCAAGAATGCACCCACTGAGAGATAAACAATTGAAGGATTTTGCCTTCATAACCATATGGAGTGTTCACTTTTCAAGGACTAGTCAAGTCAAGGGAGTGACTCAAGTGATCACTCTGAGTTGTATAGTGCAAAAATAAATACAATGCAATTTTATTTTATTTTTTTAAGTTAACAGGTATATAGGTGTGACACATGGTGTGATCATAAAGGGGATCACACCATCAAATGATGCAAAGATCGAGAAATTTCCTAAGTGTAGAATATCTCTGAAATTTTAGGGCCTTAGTGAAAATGTCAGCCAACTAATTTCATGTCCTTATTGGTTCTAGGCTTATAATTTTCTCCTCAACAAGATCTCGAATAAGTTAGTGTTTAATCTCAACATGTTTAATACAAGAGTATTGAGCATGATTTTTTGAGATATTAATAGCACCAAAATTATCTTTGTTAGGATTAGGTGTCTTTGAATGAAAGAGGTTTCCTATTGGAATAGGGATTACGGACTTATTCAAGAATAAGGATTGTGGTTTCTTTATAGAATAGAGTTTTTTTCTCTCCAAGAATTAGGATTCCTTATTGCCAAAGATTTTGATATTTATGGGACTATAAATACAACTCTTCCCTAGCATAATAATTAACTTGTCAACTAGAACTAGAACTAGAAATAGAACTAGAGAGTAGTTCAAGAAGTTCAAGAAGTTAGACCGAAGTTCCAAATCTGTAATTCTAAATCTAGAGTTTGCAAAATCAAGAATTATTGTGATCAATAATTCGTGCAACTAGATTAGTGAGATTTGTATTTGAAGAAGACTAGATTTCCTGGTTTCTAGGTTTTCTTTTCTGGATCTCTTATATTTCCTGGTTTACAAGAATGATAATCTGTAATCTATTTTTGGATCTCCATAGTAATAATATCTGTCTCCCTTTGCCCATGGACGTAGAAAATAGGTTGTTGGTGAACCACGTAAAATTTTGTGTTCTTATTTTATTTATTTGAGTTCATTATTATCTGCTATATCTTGGGTCTGATTACTTACAAGTGGCGCCAGAGCCTGGTTAGTTGAGAAAGATCAGGGCATTCCGATGCAGAAGAAGAGATGGATTCCAGGATGGACCATAAAATGGACAAATTTGATGGGAAGAACGGGTATTATTTATGGTTGAAGATTTTACATTGGACGTGCAGATCGCGTGCAGAAAATGCGCAGTGTACGTGCAGTCCACATGCAGTTTTCGTGTATCACATGTGCAGTCCGCGTGCAGGGTCCGTGCAGAAATCTGGATGTCTAGGTTGGACACATCTGGTATTGTATTTTTTTGCCTCTGACATATTTGAGTTTTGGATTTTCTTGGTTATTCTGAAACTCTTCACTGTAGATGATCGAGAATCAATAAATCTGAGAGCAGTCAGTAATTTCTCATCTATGCTAGAAATAGCAAATCTTGTAGATCTGAATCCGGAAGTTCATCTGGTGTTCGTTGGTGATCCAAGAACGCACCTGGAACGTTCTCGCGTTTGATATCTGCATCTGAAGTTGGAGATCTGAAGCTAGGGTTTTGTGATCAAAATTTAGCTATCTGGTATAATCTGAAGATCTAATATTTGGTGTAGTCTATTCTAGTGATCTAGAAGTAGATACAAGATCTGTGTTGCCCGAGGTAATAATTTGTTTAAGTTTCAGAGTTGTACATCTAACTCCGCATCTAAATAAATCTGAGTCAACTGCAGCGATGGCAAGCAGTGACAATCTAGATGAGGATGGTGATTATGCCCTAGTGACTGAAGAAGAAGCGTGTAAGGAAGTTGCATGGGTTCTAGATTCGGGTGCTTCTTATCACATGTGTTAGCGTAAGGAGTGGTTTACAACGTACGAGCTGAATGATGGAGACCGTATTTATATAGCTAATAGATCTGTCTGCGAGGTAGTTGGCATGGGCTCGATAAAGGTGAGAACTTCGAGTGATAAATTTCTCACATTAAACAAGGTGAGACATGTTCCACAAGTAGCAAAGAATCTAATATCTCTTAGTCGGTTGGACAAGAAGGTTTACAGTTTCAAAGGTGAAGGTGGAGTTCTGGATGTCTGCAAAGGTTCATATGTGATTCTAAAGGGCGACAGAAAAGGTTCCTTGTATATCCTCCAAGGTTCTAAGATGGGTGAAGGTGTTGACAAGAAAGTGGAGTAGCGTTTTACTCTAGGCGGAAATGAACTAGGCAAGCCACGGTTAGAATATCAACAAACACCGGTATTATCTATCATAGTTGGCAAGATCCAATGTTGACTGGATGGGCCACAATTGAATGACTGTTAGTTTCCCATTGGGGCGATTCTGAGGGCCCGTAGGTGCACATCTGGGTGTATGTAGGATACATGCTTGCGAAAAATCTGATTGTCCAGAGGATAAGGTTATTTGTCTAGTGAGGCAAATTATGAGTGTCTTGAAGATACATCTGAGGCTAGCGAAAAATATGGTTGTCCAGAGGACAAATCTAGTGTCTTTGACGAAAGGCATACTGAGGCAACGGTTGAGAAATATGTTCTGGTATGAAAGATGCAGCTCAAGGTGGAAATGTGCTATGTTCGTCATCTGTTTGTTGCTATGGAACATTCAAAGTCAAGGTGGAGATTGTTAGGATTAGGTGTCTTTGAATCAAAGAAGTTTCCTATTGGAATAAGGATTAAGGACTTATTCAAGAATAAGGATTGTGGTTTCCTTATATAATAGAGTTTCTTTCTCTCCAAGAATTAGGATTCCTTATTGCCAAAGGTTTTGGTATTTATGGGACTATAAATACAACTCTCCCCCTTGCATATTAATTAACTTGTCAACTAGAACTAGAATTAGAATTAGAGAGTAGTTCAAGAAGTTAGACCGAAGTTCCAAATCCGTAATTCTAGATCTAGGGTTTGGACAGTCAAGAATTATTGTGATCAATAATTCGTGCAACTAGATTAGTGAGATTTGTATTTGTAGAAAACTAGATTTCATTGTTTCTAGGTTTTCTTTTCTGGATCTCTTGTGTTTCCTAGTTCACAAGATTGATCATCTGTAATCTGTTTTTGGATCTCCATAGTAATAATGTTTGTCTCCCTTTGCCCGTGGACGTAGCCATTAGGTTGTTGGTGAACCACGCAAAATTCTCTGTTCTTATTTTGTTTATTTAAGTTCATTATTATCTGCTATCTCTTGGATCTAATTTACTAACAATCTCAAAACAATTTTAAAACCTTACTTTGCAGCCCATAATTTTTTACCATTTGACTAATCAAAAAGTTTAAATAACTCACAAATGACCGAAAGAAATTACTTGTTACCTCAGAACTTTTGACTTTCATGCAGTTCAGCCCTACCACAACAAGGTAGTTCACCCTTGCCATTTGTCATGTCCTTACCTTTTCACAAACATCCATAAAGAATATGCAAAATGGGATGTTCCTTTTGGATTTTGGAGGCATTGTTCCTAGATAATTTCAAACCTGCTTCTTTACTATCTGAGCTGCTGGAGGATGCCTATGAATCGAAACAGGGATCGTTTTCTTCTGATGTAGTCTGCTGTATAGTCACATCAGGGACAACATCAGACTATTCTGTACTCTCTGGTGTTGTTTCCTGTTCAGTTTTGTTATTGACAGGCTCCAGCTATTCAACACAACCTATAATATTACAAAACTTATAGCAATTGTTAGAAGTCTTAAATCCTTTAAAGACACAATTGCCCATATTATCAAAAACCTCACATACTTTCTTATCAAACCTCATATGCATATCATCATCGCACAAATGTCTAATGCTTATGAGATTTGCCTTAAGGCCTTCAACATGGAGAACATTATGGAGACTAGGCATACCTTCAACATCCAACATTCCTTTACCAACAATCTTACCTTTGCCACCACCTTCATATTTCACATTTTCCCCATCAACAAGGGAATAGTTTGATATGAACTCAGGTGTCCCTGTCATGTGCCTTGAGCACCCACTATCCAAATTCTAAAAGTTAGACACTATCCAAATACTAAGAGTTAGACACACAGCTCTTCGGTGAAGTGAAAACAACCTTACACTCCTCATCCTTCTTCTCAACCCACACAAATCGCCCAGATTTCTGGTAATGTGAACTACGATGTGAGTACATTCTGGCACCCATTAAAAATACATATTCTTCTAAGACATGGATTCTTTGGTAACAAAAGGGTCTGATATGACCAGGATCAAAGAAGTAGTGTGTTGGGTATGCCCACACATATCTCAGTTTTAATGTAATAGAATTTATTAGATTTGATTGATCTATCACCTAAGTTTTATTTCATGGACTTTAGACCCACATGTAAGAAGTATTTATACTTCATTTTTTAAGTTGTCCATTGTTATAGAATAGGCTTAGAAATAGGGCAAGAAGATCAAGTTTCAAGAAAAATCACTCAGTGAGTTTGAGCCGCGCGTATGCGCCTCCTGCGCCACGCGCCACGCGCCTTCTTCATTCGCGCCATACGTTATTTAGAGCGCGCGCATAAGGATTTCTTTATAAGCTATGTTACGCGCCATGCGCCCCATATGCCTTAGCGCGCGCAGTCTCTATGCGCCTCTTGGCTCAATGCGCCTCAAAGTGTTTATTCAACACTCAGTGATTTATTAAAGACTCAAAGACTTGAAGAGAATTCAAATTACGCCAATGATCCAACGGTGGTTAAAAGATGCATATGCGCCTAATCTGTTGACACGTGTCCATAACGGTCACATTTATGTTGAGTGTCAAAATGGCCATAATATATGCATGCTCCAATCAACGAGCGACAGCTCATCTTATCCACAAAGATTTCCAACGGCTAGTTTTTTTGAAGTTCACTATAAATACCCTATAACTTCAACTTTTTGAAGTTGCTGAGTTTTGCTAAGAATTTCAAGAATTTCTCTCTCAAAGCATTTGTTGAAGATTTGAAGATTGCCTTCGTTTTTCCAGATTTCCTCAAGAACATCTTCATACCTTCATCCTTAGCCCAGATCTTCAAGCTCTAACACTTTAGTTTCATTGTGCTCTAAATCATAAAGATCTAAAGAGCCTTGATACTAAAATCACACACGCACCTCTTTAAGTTTGATCACTTAGATCCATCTTTTAGAGATACACCGGTTATTGTTTTGGATTTGTTCATTCATAGAAAATTAGATCTTGAGTTAGTGTAGAAGCTCAAAAGTTGTAATCTGTAACTCACTCATTATATAAGATCTCCATTAGAAATCCAAGACTAACCATCTTGGTCGAGGACGTAGATCTTTCATTGATCGAACCTCTCTAAATAGCTTGTGTTATTATCTTGTCATTTCTTTCAAGTTATTATCTTCACTCACTATTTGCTTGTTTACTCATTGTAGATTGATTGAACTGAATTGTGTTGTGTTGTTATTTCATTTGCCTTAGTTCCTTATTTCAACCACTTTGAGCCAAAATACTTAGAGTGTGTGTGCGCCTCTTTATCACACTTTGCGCCTATTTTCATTACTAAATTCCGCTGTGCATTTCACTCACTCACTTAGGCGCATTTCATAACGCTTACTTGATAAAGTGCGCATTTGCAATTGAGTTTATCAAGGGTACGAAAAGAATTTTAAAACAGCTATTCACCCCCCCCCCCCTCTAGCTATTTTTCATACCCTTGTTGCCCTTTGGGACCAACAAGTGGTATCAGAGCAAACACCTTTATAAAAAAAAAAAAATCGTTTTTCAAGCTTAACAGCTTGGGTGCCGATTCTAAATGGCAAACTCAAAACCTATGGCAACTGCAAACTACACTCACGTTCCGGTCTTTGATGAAGATCATTTTGACGTGTGGACATTCAGCATATTGACTCATCTCAACTCAATCGATGAAAGGCTCCATGACACCGTCGTTTATGGACCTTATATTCCGATGAAGGCGAATCCAAATCTACGCACCAACGCTGCCCAACCTACAGTTCTCAAACCAAGGGAAGAATGGACCGAGGAATAAATTAGAAGAGTTGCAAATGATGGCAAAGCAAGAAACATTCTTCTAAGCACTCTAAGCATGGCTATGAAACAACAAGTCATGCATTGTGCTACTGCTAATGAGCTATGGGATGCTATTGAAGAGCATATAGAAGGAGACACGGTTTGCAAGGAGAACAAGAAATACGAAGTACAAAAGAGGTTCAACAATTTCTCTCAACTCCCCGGTGAAAACTTGAGGCAAACTTATGAACGCTACTGTGAAATTATCAATCTATGTATTTCACTTGGCATGAAGTTTACTAACAAAGATTTAAATGTAAATTTTCTACAAGCTTTTGGATCAAGATACCTACATAAATCTAGCGCTCTTGAAGACGCTGGAACTTTAGATGTATGGACATTAAGGAACCTTTATGCAAATCTCAAAGTTTACGAACTCAAACTTCAGCGAATTAGCGAAACTGAAGGAAAATCAAAATCTATGGCTATGGTGGCGCACAGAGAAACCGCGCCTGCACCTTCGCCTGTTCCTGCGCCTGTACAAGATGAGAAAAGTTCCGACCCCAAAATTTCCACTTCTGAGCTATTAGACATGGATGATGAAGACTTCGCTTTATTTGTGAAGAAATTTCAAAAGTTCAGAAAATTCTCAAGACCCGGATCAACCAACAAATTTCAAGGATCTACCAGCAAAGCTCCTCAAAAGTTTTCAAGGAGCAGTGATTCAAAAAGGAAAGAAGATCTTGTTTGTTTTAATTGCAGGAAACCCGGACATTTTGCATCAAGCTGCCCGATCCCCAAATTTGAATATATGCAGAAGAAGAGCAGCCATACTCCCAAATTCACTCCCAAGTTCACTCGTCACAAGGGAATGGTTGCTGAAGAAGAAGCACCAGCAAATGAGCACAACACTTGGATTGAAACAGACTCTGATGAGAGCGATGAAGATTCCGATGATGGACTCGTTTGTTTGATGGCAAATGATGATGAAGTTGATACTTATGATTCTGATGATGACTTCTCCAAGGATGTCCCCGATATGAATGCCTTGAATAAACCTATCAAGAAATCTGCAGGTTTTCAAGAAGTGAAAAAGAAGAAAGGACCAACCATCAGCGAGCTCGTTGAACAAGGATTTCTCACTCCGGCTCAAAACGATGGTGGATTGTTATTCTCACGATGTGATCTTGGAGCAAGGAACAAATTGAGAAAAGGAGCATACATTAGACCACAGGTTGAACCAACAGCTCCAATCTCCAAAATCAATGATGATGAAGTGATTGCTGAACAAGAAAAATTGTTCAAGAAGGCTGAAAAGGTAATCACTAGATTTGATAGTATGAAGGAAGCTTTAGCACTATCATGTGATGAAATTTCCCAGCTTAAGACCGAGAAATCTCTACTTAAATCTGAACTCACCCTCCTTAAGGAGCAGATAAAGAGCATGACTCCTCTTACTGTTAAAAACACTTTTCTAACAGAACAGAACTCACTTCTTAAAGTTCAAAACGATGAATTAGTTGCTCAAATTACTGATCTTAAAAAGATTACAAATGAGTGGTCCAATTCTCGTGTCACTATGGAGAATATATTTGAGTCCCAAAAAGTCAGTGGTGATAAAAGTGGCTTGGGATTCTCATCAACTAGTGACAACTTTAAATGTGATGTCTGTGCTGAAAGAGATAGTGAATTTACCAACCAACAAACATTTGAAATTCCCAAGGAAAAACATTCTAATTCAATGGGTAAAGGACAGGAAAAAGTCAAGAGACAAACATTCCATTATGTCTACCCAACGAAGCAATTTGGGAAAGCTAATGGAAAGGATATAGCTACAGATGAACCATCTCCTAGCAAAATCATTCTTAAAAATAGGCGCGCTCCTTCTCCGAGTGCTCATTATGCGCCTAAGAGCCACGCGCCTCATCGCCGTGCGCCTCCTAGCCCTATGCGCCCTCCGAGAAAAAGAGCTCCAAAATTTCAAAAGAAAGATTTTGTTAAGGCTAGTTCATCTGACCCAAAGAAGAATGCCATCCCCAAGAAAAGTAAAGAGTTTGTGAAAACTCACGTGATTGGTGGCTTTCAGTATTGTTCTATTTGTGATTGTTCAGGACACAAGGCCGTGGAATGCCTTTTGCGATTCACTCCCAATGCCAAAGGACGTAAAAATCCTAAGGTCAAGCAAGAGTGGGTTGTCAAAAGTTGCTAACCCTAGGACCCAAAAGGAATAAAGGGGACCTGCTTAAATGTCTATATTTCAGGTTCTTTGTTTCATGGCTGGATCTTCAAAAGCTAGAAATTATGAATGGATTCTCGATAGTGGGTGTTCAAGACACATGACTGGCGATGAATCCTTATTAGAAGATGTTCATGAAGAAAGAGGTCCCTCCGTAACATTTGGCGATAATAACAAAGGTCAAGTTGTAGCATATGGAAAGCTCAAGAAAGACAAAGTGTGCATTGAAAGAGTCTCAGTCGTCGAAGGGCTCAAGCACAACTTATTATCCATATCTCAATTCTGCGACAAAGGATTAGAATGTCATTTCACTTCAACGCAATGTCTAATCAAGAATGGCAAAACTGGAGCTATCTTACTCACGGGATATCGTAAGACAAATATTTATATTATTGATTTCCATAGTATGAACTCTAGTACTAATCTTTGTTTTGTAGCAAAAAGTGTGAACGAAAATAGTTGGCTGTGTCACAAGCGCTTAAGTCACTTGAACTTCAAGTATCTATCTAAACTCAGCAGGAATAATCTTGTCAAAGGACTTCCCAAGGTTGCTGATCATCATGACAAAAAGTGCGCCGCATGTCAACTTGGCAAACAACCGAAGCAGTCATTTTCAAGCAAGACAAATCCTTCAACTACAAGATGTTTGCAACTGCTTCACATTGATCTATTTGGACCAGTCACCACCGCAAGTATTAGAAGAAACAAGTATACTCTAGTTGTGGTGGATGATTATTCAAGATATACATGGGTGGAGATGATGATTACAAAAGATGATTGTTATGATATTCTCACTACCTTATTTCGACTGCTCCAAACCCAAAAAGAAGATGACATCGTTAGTGTTCGATCCGACAATGGAACTGAATTCAAGAACAACGGTGTTGCTCGATATTGTGAAGATCATGGAATAGATCACAACTTTTCAACCGCCGGAGTCCCTCAACAAAATGGCGTTGTTGAACGAAAGAATAGGACGTTGATTGAAGCGGGAAAGACGATGATAGCTGAAGCTAAATTGCCTAAGTACTTTTGGGAAGAAGCTATCAACACTGCATGTTTTACTCAAAATCGTTCCCTCATCAACAAACTTCACAACAAGACTCCGTATGAACTTTGGCGTGGTAGAACTCCCAACATTGCATTCTTCAAGATCTTTGGTTGCAAATGTTATATCCTCTACAACGGAAATGAACATAGAGGTAAATTCGATGCCAAAGCCGACGAAGGTATTTTTGTTGGGTATGCCAAACACTCTAAAGCTTTTCGTGTTTTTAATAGAACTACATTAGTGATAGTTGAATCTGTACATGTTACATTTGATGAACATTCTCTCCTTGAGCCACATTTGGCTCCAAATGTTGCTGATGATTCTATTGAGCTAAATGATACAGGTGCTCCCATTTATGTTGCGCCCACTCAAGATCAGAATCTATCAACACAAGGAAATCCATCTACATCAAATGCGCCTAATTCAATGTATAATGCGCATGGTGAATCCTCTATTGCGCCTCACTCAAATGATGTGCCTCATGATTCCTCTCACGCGCCTATTTCTACTGCTGCATCTGGTGTAAACCCAAATTTCAATTCTGAGCCAGTTCAACCCCCAAATTTCAATGACTTTGAATCTGGTGAAGATGTACCAATTGAAGGCCTTCAAATTACTACGACTCAACCTAACTTACCTCCTGAAATTCGTGAAGTTAGAGGTCACCCAATTGCTAACATCATCGGTGATCTACAAGTTGGTGTTCGTACAAGGAGAGCTACAAACTTTGATGCTTATACTGCTTTTATCTCTCAAATTGAACCGAAGAAGGCTGATGAAGCGCTCCAAGATCCTAATTGGGTCATTGCAATGCAAGAAGAACTCAATCAATTTGAACGATGTAAAGTTTGGACTCTAGTTCCAAGACCAAATGATCATGGAGTAATTGGTACGAAATGGGTGTTCAGGAACAAGATGGATGAGAATGGAATCATCACAAGAAACAAAGCAAGATTGGTTGCACAAGGCTATAGGCAAGAAGAAGGAATTGACTACGATGAAACTTTTGCGCCCGTAGCAAGACTTGAAGCTATCAGATTATTTCTAGCTTACGCCGCTCACAAGAACTTCAAGTTATATCAAATGGACGTAAAGAGCGCGTTTCTAAATGGTGAACTCCAAGAACAAGTCTATGTTTCTCAACCACCTGGGTTTGAAGATTCACAATTTCCAAATCATGTATACAAACTCCAGAAAGCTTTATATGGACTCAAACAAGCACCAAGAGCATGGTATGATACACTATCAAAGTTTCTCATCGAAAAGGGCTTCACTCGCGGTAAAATCGATACAACTCTTTTCATTGCCCAACATAATGGTCATAAATTACTTGTTCAAATTTATGTTGATGATATTATATTTGGTTCTACTAATGAATTGTTGTGCAAGCGCTTTGAAAAACTAATGAAGAGCAAGTTTGAAATGAGCATGATGGGAGAACTCACATTCTTCCTCGGGCTTCAAATCAAGCAAATGAGTGAAGGCATCTTTATCAATCAAGCCAAATACACAAAGGACTTAATCAAGAAGTTTGGACTTGAGAACGCTAAAGCATACGATACTCCAATGGCCACCGGCAACAAACTCGACAAAGATTTAAAAGGTAAACGTGTTGATCAAACGCTCTATCGAGGTATGATTGGCTCACTCCTTTATCTTACTGCTAGTAGGCCTGATATTATGTTTAGTGTTTGTGTTTGTGCTCGTTATCAATCCGACCCTAGAGAAGCACACTTAATTGCTGTGAAACGTATTATAAGATATCTCTCTGGCACTGTTAACCTTGGACTTTGGTACACCAAAGATTCAAACTTTAAACTTGTAGGTTATTCAGATGCGGATTATGCAGCATGCACAATTGATAGGAAAAGCACTAGTGGCACTTGTCATTTCCTCGGATATCGACTTGTGTCATGGGCAAGTAAGAAACAAGCCTCTGTATCTGTCTCAACAACCGAAGCCGAATATATCGCTGCGGGAAGTTGTTGTTGTCAAATACTTTGGATGAAGCAGCAATTGGTGGACTATGATATCATCGAAGAAAATTGTCCCATCTACTGCGACAACACATCAACAATTGCGGTTTCTGAAAATCATGTCATGCACTCAAAGACCAAGCACATCGACATCAAATATCACTTCCTCAAAGACCACGTGGAGAAAGGCAATATACATTTGGAACACGTGGGAACCGACTATCAAATCGCCGACATTCTAACTGAAGCACTCGACGCGAAACGGTTCATGTTTTGAGAGGAGAAATGGGTATGCTTGAACTCAACTGAATTCAATATAGTTTTGTCAATGCTAATGATTTTATGTTGTGTTGAGTTATGAGTATATTAGGTACAAATGTCAAATCATTTCAAAGTTTCAAGGAAACTTCCTGCGCGCCTAATCATCTCTTGCGCGCCTCACCCTCCTGCGCGCACAGCAACTAATGCGCGCCTAAGCATCTTACGCGCTTCAAACTCTTATGCACCCTCAACCTTCTTTGTGCGCCTTGATGAGTAATGCGCCTTGACAAGTAATGCACCCCTTCATGCGCGCATTAACTTTTGCGGCTCAATCAATTCTCAAATTTAATTTCAATGATTGAACGTATTAAATACACAAGTACCAGGTATGTTTACTCTGTTCATTTATTATAGGAATCTATGTCTTTTGACATTCCATTAATTGTTCAAGGGTACTTGTGCAATTAAATTTTTCCCTCGTTTTACGCTTTTCAAAAAATTTTATTTTCTGGGGATATATTTCTTGCACCCCAAACTTACACCAAAATAGATGTTTTTAGTGTTTGTGCAAAAATTAGTCAAAATTGCTCATACACTTAAAGGGAAAGTGGAGCAGTTTTTCAAAAATCAAGATGTCACATCAGTCGTACTTTGTGTCATTCAGCATTTAATGCACTTCAAATCTCAAAATCCCTCATAAATGCGCCAGTCATGATTAGCCGCCTTTTTCAAATCCCTCATTAATGTCATCCTTTCAACTTCCCATCTTTTTAAAATTTTTGACCCATTTTTTCCTTATCAGTGCAAAAATTTTAACCTAACCTATTGTTAGTACCCGACCTGAAAATGAGTTTATTAGGACTTTCCCAAAAATACAAGGACTTTATAGGAATTAGAAACCTTGCAAAGACTTGTCCCGGATTCCCAAAATATCTCATTTATGACAAAATCTATCAAATTAGGTAGTAAATGGTTTCCTTAAAACCATGCAGAAACCCTAGCTTAAGAATCAAGTCAGCCGGCATCCTTGGCCACGCGGCCAACCTTGCTCCGCGTTGATCTTGGCCACGCGGCCACTATTGTCACCGGCTTCAACCATGGCCAGGCGGCCAACCTTGCGCTGGATGATCCTGACCGTCAGATCTTCCCATCAGTTTACTATATAAACCAATCCCATGCTATTGGTTTAAAGGTCCGATTTTGAGAGTTCTAAGGTACGAATTTTGGAGTTCTTAAACACTATTTTGCTCTCTAATTAACATTCAAACACTCAAGAAGATCCAAGGTGTATTTCTTGCCAACATAGGTAAGTTTTCTAACTTTTTCTTCGTGCTCTTGCATTATTTTTAATGTAGATCTTTAATATTCATGTTCGTACATGTTTATTCATAGTTTCTTCATATTCTTTGCATGCTCATTCATATGTTCATAATATGTTCTTCGCATGTTCTTCGTGTTCATAGATTAAAACCTTATTTATGCTATATTTAGGGTTGCGATCTTCATAATTATATGTTATTTCATAGCCGATGATGATCGAGGGTTCATCAACCCGAGGATGATCTAGGAACTACTTCTAAACCCTAATCTTTAGGTAATTCCCCCTCGTTATGCATGATCCCGATTCTTCTGCCTATTCTAATTCTCTGCGAACTACGCTGACCTGAGCTTCTCACATTGAGAGGAACGTAGGCAATCTTCGGATCCGGTCTAAATCACTAACACACTACTAACACATTCATCATGATAGAAAGACCGATCAATTCGGGCAATAGGAGTGATAACGTCCAATATTCTTCTCTTGTTGTAATTTGACCCCCGAACCCACTAAAAATGCTTTTTTCAATGTTTTGGCTTTAATTAAAACGGCGTGGCGACTCTCATAATTTTAATGTCGTTAAGAATATTCCTTTTATAAATAAAAATAATCACAAGATACTTCCCATGCGTCGCTTCATCGGAAAGGGGTATTCACAGTGGCGACTCTGCTGGGGACTGCTTTGAAACTTTTTCAAACTTAGTGGGTCTAACTTTCGTTCACATCATGATGTTTGCCATGTTCTCACATGCACCTTACACTTTGCCATGATTCTCACATGCACCACCTGCCATGTTCACACATGCACACACCTGCCATGTTTGCACATGCACACACCTGCCATGTTTACACATGCACACACATGCCATGTTTATACATGCACCTCACATACTTGCCATGTTCACACATGCACCCTCCACACACTTGCCATGTTTACACATGCACACACTTGCCATGTTTATACATGCACCTCACATACTTGCCATGTTCACACATGCACCCGCGCACCCCGCAATGTTAATACTTGTACTTTGTTGATACTTGTACTTTGTATATACCTTGTATCCTTGTACCCCTGTTATCTTCGCTTTAGTATTAGGGTCAAACAAAACTCTGCTATGCTCCCTTGTACATGGCTCTCTCTCCCTCTCTCATGCATTGCATTGCATCATCCTAACATCAAAAGCTTCTTTATTTTCTCCTTAAAAAGAATTAGTTTCTTGCCACACACTACCACTAGTCCGTGTCAGCACTGCACAGGTCCCCATTACCCGGAGTATTCGATGTGCAGGAATTTGTGTGCTACTGCCGCACTCTTTTCGAGTCACTCGTCTATTCCACTCACCGTATACGGTGGGAACCTTTTACCTAACCCGTGTCAACCCACACTAGTATAGGTAACACACCTAGGTTTTGACCGGTTGGTTTGGCTAGATTTCTCTTAATAGTCAATTAACGTGCTGTCTATGTCGAGTCATCCCCAAGTCAATGATGAATCGAGATCTTTTAGAGAAAGTGCACAAAAAAGTGATTTCCCTACAAGGGACGTGCCATGGTGAGATGAGTGTTTGTTGTTAAGATCTCCGCTCATCATTAACTTGCGTAGGATGTAACATAGACGTCACATTAAATGCCTTTAAGGGAGGGTTAGTCGTAGGATCCGATGGTTGGTGGAAGCCGCCTGCCCTATAGGACCCTCGCCCAAATTGTCCGTTTGGGGGTGTGCAATGCAGGTGAAAAACGAGGGGTCTATAGACGTAGTGATGGCCTCCACTGATCGTAGTCTTCTAACTAGTTGCGAAAAAGGGGTACCCCTTCCAACCAATTAGGATGTAAATAATGTATGTTTTTGTAAATTAAAATATACTTTGCATTAGCCTTCCCCCTCTCCTAAAAGCTTCATTACCCTTCAACCTTTCAGCAAAGCAAGTTTGGATCTGCTCGGGTGGTCGACTACAACGTGAAGCTTCTACTCCGTCCACGTTCTCAGTCTCGTCATCAGGAATGTCAACTCCCGCTTCAGCTTCAGCCTCTGCTCCTCCTGCTAGTGCCGCCGAGCTCAACACTGAGGCTACTCTCAATGGTATTCCCCCAAGCCTCCAGAACTTCCTCGCCGGTCTCGAAGCCAAGATCAAGAATCTCGAGGAAAGCAACAAGATGTTGGAAGATCAGAACCAACAGTTGAAGGGTCACATTCAACAAAATGGGACTAAACTGGTGCCCGATGGGGAGAATTTCATTTATGTCGAGGATGAAGAGGTCAATACCAACTGTCCCCCCAACACCAATGATACTGCCTTCCCATTCCCAAGCTACCGCAATGTTCCACCTCCTTCTCTCTACACCCAACAAGGTTTCACTACCATGAGCAAGAACAAGGCTGTCTATGAACCTTCCCCTGAATTGCTTGGTGGCTACCTCTCCGCTAGCAAACTACCCGCACCCTCGTTGCCTCTGAGTATTGGGATGGCCGCTGCTACTACTTCCACTACTCCTCCCGTCATTCTGTCAGAAACTATCCCCGACATCTCCAATCACCCTGTGGTTATGGCCATGCAAGAGCAAATGCGAAAGTTGATCGAGACCGTGGATAAGCAAAGTGCACCGACTACCAAGACAATCAACCCTAGCCAAGTGGGGGCTCTCCCCAAGGATTTCAAGATGCCTAAGGTGGCAATGTTTCATGGTGACTCGTGTCCTAAGACTCATTTGGATAGTTATGTGTTGGCCATGAGGGCTCGTGACTGCACCAACGAACAAATGGCTCGTGTATTTCATAGCACTTTGGATGGTATAGCTCTGCGTTGGTTCTTGGGGCTAGAACCAAGCGAGAGGCAAACGTGGGATCAAATCAGTGCCATTTTCTGTGAGAAGTATCAAGCTAACTTGGATTGGCATGTGAATCGAACCGACCTTGAGAATACTATGCAAAAGCCCGGCGAGGCTATTTATGATTTTTACAAGAGGTGGAATCATTGGTTGTGCGAGGTCCAATACCCACCAAAAGCGAAGGAACAGAAACAGATTTTCTACAAGTGCTTGCTACCGGAGATGAAAGCAGCTATAGGTAATGGTTACTTCCCTGATTTGCGGGAAATGGTTGATGCCGGAGTAAGGTACGAAGCAGGGTTCACTGGGATTGTGCCGCCAAAGGAAAATCCAAAGACCAACAACAATAACTCCTTCCGCTACAAGGCTCCCACTGCGCCTGCGCCTCCTAGGGGTGGAAAGGAGGCCGTCAGCCAAGTGAATATGGTCCAAAAAGAGGTCCCGCTAGATGTCCAAGCCGTAACGAGGAACGGGGCTCCGCCGCAAAGAGAGAGGGAACACTTTGACGATTTTGGAATGCCTATGGGGAAAGTCTTTGACGTGTTAGTCAAGAGAGGTCTTATCAAGCCTTTGGAGAATTACCAGCCCGCCTACCCAAGAACTAATTTGGACGCCTCCAAGTTCTGTAAGTATCACAAGCACATCGGGCACACAACGGATGGTTGTATTCAATTGAAGCGCGTAGTACAAGGGTTGATCAATGACAAGAAGATTGAGAAGCCGAAGGGTCCCAATGTGGTGAATAACCCTCTTCCTAACAATGGGGGTGGGGTGAATATGGTGCAAACATGCGAGATCAGTATCCTACAGCTCATGGATGCCTTTGACAAGATAGGGCTCACTATGGTGGATATCTTCATGGCATTAGTGACGTTAGAAATCCTCGAACCATTAGAAGGACATCTCCCCCGTCTTGGTTGCGATTTGTCAAAGTTTTGCCACTACCACAAGTGCACCGGTCACACTACCGAAGAATGCTTTGAACTCAAGAGAGCCGTGCAAGAGCTCATCGACAAGGGAGTTGTCAAAGACCCTAGAGATTACGTAACTAGCAATGTACTCATGGTAGAACTTAGTGAGATCACTGATCCGGCCGAGCCTGTTGTGGCGGACTGTGATGAGATGGGTTGTATTTCAATGACTAATAATAAAGAATCTTCTTGCTACTTGTTGTCTTTAGAAGAACAAATGAGTGAAGTCGAATCTCTAGAGGAAGAGAGTCCCAAGCCCTCTCAACCTCTTTCTTGGGCCAAAATCTTCGAGGAGGCCGAAAAGACCGAAGTTTCGCTCCCTTGTCATGACTCGCCATTGTCTTTGGAAGAGCTACGTGCAGAAGTTTGTCTCCTTACAAGATCCGGTCAAGTGTACCAATCCGACCTGAAGGGTGCAAAGAAAGTCTTTGGGAAGGAACCCGAGCAAGCCGACCTAGACAAAGAAGACCCTATCCTCACTCAACTCAAACAAACCCAAGCTCATATTTCACTATGGTCCCTACTCACCTCCTCCCTAGCCCATCGCCTCATGCTCGAGCAAAACCTCGCCGCCACCATAGTACCATCCACTATTACCCCGGAGGACGTCACCCACATGATTGGTAATATCCACTATGGAAACATCATCACTTTCTCGGAGCTAGACAAGCCAGTGTTCGGAGTTGATCATAATGAGCCTTTATACATCACTGTCGAAGTAAATGGCAAGAAGATTCCCCGTGTGTTCATTGACAATGGTTCTGCTATTAATATCCTGCCTTCAAAGATGATGGATGTGGTTGGCATTCATGGCGTTGACTTACGCCCATCCAAGCAAACCATCAAAGCTTATGACTCTACATGCCGCGCCGTGATAGGCAAAGTCACCTTGCCCATTACCATCGGAACAAAGATCCTGCCAACCGATTTCCACGTCATAGACATCCCCGCAACCTTCTCACTCCTCCTCGGCCGGCCATGGTTACATCAGTCGGGCGCTGTCCCATCTTCCCTACACCAGTGTGTGAAGTTTCAATCGGGTAATGAAGTGACCATCATCTACAGTGATCTCATAACTGCCCAAGGGACGGACACCAAGGGCGTTCCTGTCTTACAGATTCAGCACGGGGAAGAGAGCCGACTCTTCAACGGCTTCGAAATAGTCGCTCAAGCACAGATCTGCACCATCGACCTCACCAAAACAACGGATAAAGTGGCACCTGTTGTCAAGATACTGCGTAATATGGGCTTCATACCGGGGCTGGGGCTAGGTAAGAACTTGCAAGGCCCCACAGAATTGGTTGAAGAGGTTGATCATCGAGGGTTGTTCGGTCTAGGATACACCCTTACTCTTGAAGACAAGATGGAGCAACAAAGGATGGATTTGCTTAAAAAGATGAAGCTTCCCTACAAAAAGCCTGAAATGCGGCCATACCGCCTGTCCCTGAATAGCTACTTCGTCAGGGAAGGCGAGGAGTTTTCGTGTTTTGAGTTCGCAGAGCCATGGATTGACCACACCGGGAAATTGCAGAAAGGGTTCGAGATTTTCAGAGATGTGGAATTCGATCGGTCCAACATGAAGCTGACTTACATGGAATATGACAAAGCCACGGGCAGAGTTAGAACCATTAGGCATGAGTACTCCACCAACGTCGCAGATGACTTGGCAGATCAACTTGAAGCCGCAACCCTTGACAAGCCAGCAATAGAAGCCGCAGAAACTCCGAGTTCGACTGAGACGTGGGACGGCCAATATCTTCTTCAACATCTGGGTAATCTGGGGCTGCACGAAGACATGGTTTCCGTCATTGGAGATGATTCTGAGGATAAGGTGGACCCAAGGACATTGGTGGTACCCATGGGGGACAAGCTCAAGAATTGGTGGATCATTGGGGGACCTATAGCTACTCCGGAATTTATGATGGGAACACTGGGGCTTACTCCTTCTCCTGTCGCCACTCCTGCAGCATCTCCTGTCACTCACCCAAAATCCCCATCCCCAGAGTCTAGTGTTTTACATTTTGAATTTGAGTCTTCCTCTAAGTCTGACGACCTTACGTCTGAAGACTATGATCTTGTTGCAAACGCTATTTTCCCTTTTGCCATGAATGAAACCCTCGACCTTTCCGAGTATCCCTCCATAGTCACTCTTTTAACTGATAAATTGGCTAATAATCAAACTAATGATATACACTTAGTTAATAATGATTCATTAGAAGAGGCAGACACAGACACATTAAATGATGAATACATTAAAGAAATCTCAGAACAGGTTATTAATCAAAAAGAATCTCGAGCCCAAGCTGCCGATGAGGTGTTAACATGCGTGAATTTGGGAACCGAAGCCGAGCCTAAGGAAACGCAGATCGGAAGTTTCTTCAGCGGAGCCGAAAGGGAAGCACTGATTGAGATACTCAAAGATTATGTGGATGTGTTTGCATGGTCTTATAAAGACATGCCGGGGCTCGACAACTCGATCGTAGAGCACAAAATCCCGACAGCACCAGACGCTAAGCCAGTCAAGCAGAAGCTGCGCCGCATTAAGCCGGAATGGTCTTTGCAAGTGAAGGAAGAGATTGAGAAGCTACTCCGTGTGGGTTTCATCAGGGTGATCGAGTATCCAACTTGGTTATCAAATCTGGTGACTGTCAAGAAATCCAACGGTAAAGTCAGAGTATGTGTGGATTTTCGGGATCTCAACAAAGCTACGCCAAAGGATGACTTCCCCTTGCCAAATATCGACATGTTGGTGGATGCGACCGCCCACTATGAGGTCAAGTCGTTTGTGGATGGGTTTGCCGGCTATAACCAAATCAAGATGGCCGAGGAGGACCAAGAAAAAACAGCTTTCGCAACCCCATGGGGGACTTTTTGCTATACTGTCATGCCATTTGGGCTGAGGAACGCTGGGGCTACCTACCAACGGGCAGTTACGACTTTATTCCACGATATGATCCACAAGGAGATTGAGGTGTACATGGATGACATGATTATACATTCAAAAGGGTCTGGGGGCCAACACTTGATAGATCTCAGAAAATTCTTCAACAGGTTGAGAGAGCACGCCATGCGTTTGAACCCGGCGAAATGCACCTTTGGAGTTCGTAGAGGGAAAGTATTGGGTTACATGGTCACCGAGAATGGGATCGAAGCCGACCCAAGGAAGATTCAAGCCATCCTGGAGATGAAGCCACCCCGTACCAAGACGGAGATAAAAGGATTCATGGGACGCTTGCAATACATCAGTCGGTTTATCAATCAGCTGACCACCATCTGCGAACCAATTTTCAAGTTAATGAAGAAAACAGCCAGTGTGGAGTGGGATCATGACTGCCAGATAGCCTTCGAAAGGATCAAACAATATTTGGTGAATACCCCAATCCTGCGCCCGCCGCATAAGGAGAAGCCGTTGCTACTATACTTAACTGTGACAGATACCGCCGTCGGAGCCATGTTAGCGCAAGAAGCCAAAGATTCCCGGATTGAGAATGCAGTGTACTTTGTCAGTCGAAAGTTACAAGGTAGCGAGCTCAATTACTCCGCGCTCGAGAAGACATGCGTAGGCCTAGTATGGGTGGTGACGAAGCTCAAGCACTACATGGTATCCCATCCGATCTTACTAGTCTCGAAAATGGATCCTATCAAGTACCTATTCGATAAACCATCCCTTTCTATGGGACTCGCTAAATGGTCAGTATTCTTGGGAGAGTTCGACATTACTTATGTACCGAGGAAGGCAATCAAGGGGAGGGCAATGGCCGATCAGCTCGCAGACACTCCGAGCACTGAGACAAGAGGACCCGACCCCGAGTTCCCGGATGATGACATTTTCGCAATTGAGGTCGCAGAAAGGTGGCAATTAATCTTTGACGGAGCTGCAAACAAACGAGGGAATGGAGTCGGACTCCTACTTATTGATCCCAAAGATGAGCACACTCCCATAGCCATCAAGCTAAACTTTTCAGCAACCAACAACGCCGCCGAGTATGAAGCGTGTATAGCCGGATTGGAGGCCGCCCTAGAACGCAACGTGAAAGAGTTAGAAGTGTATGGAGACTCTGCTTTGATTATTAACCAAACGGCGAAGAAATGGAAAACTATTGATCCTTGCTTGCAGTGGTACCAAGGTTACATGGATGAGTTGATAGCACAGTTCAAAGAAGTTACCTTCCATTTCCTGCCGCGAGACAGAAATAGGTTCGCGGATGCTCTAGCGACGTTGGCCTCCTTAGTTGAAATTCCAGAAGGAAGGTCCGTGAAACCATTCAGGGTTGGACGAAGGGAGAACCCCGCCTATTGCTGTGAAATCCAGATCAATGCAGAGATAAACGGAGATCAATGGTACGCCCAAATCTATAAGTTCCTTAAGCACGGAGAGATGTCCTTTGACGGAGATGTGAAGGCCAAGAGTCTGCAAGCACTCAAAAGATTGGCGGGGCAGTTTGTGCTGTTAGACGATACTTTGTACAAGAGGCATTACGACGGTCTGTTGCTCTTATGTGTCGACAACAAGAAAGCTGAAGCAATAATGGAAGAAGTACACAACGGGTTGTGCGGACCCCACATGAATGCAAGGATGCTTAGACAGAAGATCACTCGGCTGGGCTATTATTGGATTACCATGGAGACAGACTGTATTCAATGGGTTCGACGGTGTCACAAGTGCCAAGTATGCTCCAACCTCAACCACATCCCCCCACACGAATTGTATAGTTCCACCACGCCTTGGCCATTCGCCACGTGGGGTATAGACATTATTGGGAAGATCTCGCCGGCCGGTAGTAATGGTCATGAATTCGTCCTCGTCGCGGTCGACTACTTCACAAAGTGGGTCGAAGCTCAGTCTTACAAGGTGCTGAACTCCAAGAAGGTAGCGCAGTTTATCAAAGAGAACATTATGTGTCGGTATGGGGTTCGTAACCTCATTATATCAGATAATGGCAGTCATTTCGAAGCCGAGTGTGCTCGCCTGCTTATAGAATTCAAGATCGAACGAAAGAAATCTTCCCCATACTATCCACAGACTAACGGCGCGGTTGAGGCGGCCAACAAGACGATAGAGCAGATAATTCGCAAGATGGCTTCGCAAGGACGGGATTGGACCGAGAAGTTACCATTAGCACTTTGGGGGTACAGAACGTCAGTCCGCACGGCTACTGGAGAGACCCCTTACGCTTTGACATACGGCATGGAGGCAGTGTTCCCTATTGAGTTGGAGGTGCCATCTTTGAGGATCTTGCTCGAGAACCAAGTGAATGAGGTAGAATGGCTTCGTAGTCGCTATGATCAGTTGGCAACGCTCGACGAACGCAGATTGAAGGCCATGGAACACATCCGGGCCTATCAGAGGAGAACGACAAAAGCCTTCAATAAAAAGGTCAAGCCTGTTGACATAAAGGAAGGAGACTTGGTGCTCAAAGCACGCTTACCCAACAAATTCAACCCCCTCGGGAAATGGGCCCCCACTTGGGTAGGGCCGTTTGTAGTACAGAAGATCTTCTCCGGAGGAGCGGTCAGAATGGCAGATTTGGATGGCAACCCGTTCAAGGAACCAGTCAACCTCAGCAATCTCAGACGCTACTATGACTAGACTCCCCCTCTTAAAAAAAAAAAAAAAAAATATATATATATATATTTACTACGCAAAAAGAAGCCCGATAGACTGAAAACCCGCAAAGGGCGGTCTATGCAAAATAAGGGTGCGTACAAAGCTCGCTAGATCAAAAACCCGCAAGGGCGGTCTAGGCAAAAGTTAGAGCATTCCCCCTTCTATCTTCCCTTTCTTTAAAATCATTCTAGTCTGACTGGAGTGAACTACGGTGACCTGAGCCCCTTAGTCCTATTGTAAAAGGGGAACGTAGGCAGCCTTTCAAAAGGTGCGGTCTAAAAAAACAAATAAACATCCAAATCTTGTCAAAGCAATAAAGATAGAAGTTGTATTTTTCTGAAAGCAAAAACTTTTATTTCCATAGTCATCGCATGTTAACACTTATTTGATGAGTCTAAGCTTGACATACTTTTTGAATGAATAACCTTTTCTGAAATTGAAACTAAAACAAAAGTAAACTAAATTAAACTAATGTGTCTGCAACGACCATGGAGAGACGCTCGGGATTACTCCTTAGTGCCATTTGTGCCCTCGGTCTCTTTCCTCTTGCTTTGCCCACGGCGAACTTTCTTCTTGCTAGGATTCTCGCAAAATCTTCTTTCAAACTCGCTAACACCTTTAGCCTTTCCATTAGGAGCCTCTTCGCCCATCCTCTTCTTTGACGCCCTCACTTCTTCTCCGCCTCCGTTAGCCACGCTCTTACTCATCCTCCTCTCATAAGCCTCAGCCTCCTTAATTCTCAAGGAAAAACTTGGAGCACAGGATCCCAAAATAGTGCCCCTTAGGTTCTCTAGAGTCTGCTCCGCATGCCCAAGTCTCCCCATATACCAATCCAAATACTCGCGTGGCAGGAAGGTGTTGCTAGAGCGTGTGAGGAAGGTCCTACGACTAAATCCGGCATCGCCCCACATCTGAGAAAGAAGGACTGAGGCACTATCATCCAACTGAAGTACCCCAAAAGGAAAATCGTCTCTCTCCTCATCCCAACCCTCCGGGATGGTCTGCACCAAACCATACTGACGAAGCACTCTAGAGGGATAGTAAAAGGTAGTCCCAGAAAGGGTCGGAACTTTGATCATGTGAAGTCCCACTTGTTTCTCCCTCACAGAGTGAATGTGCCAATGGGGCACCACCCACTGAATGTCGTCAGTCACCATTTCCGCCAAATACTTTTCCCAACCTTTGAGAGTCATGCCCTCAAACCGCTCCGCCATGCCTCTAATGCGGTGCATCCATGGGGCCACCTTCAGAGAAGCCGCCGGTTTATTCACTCGAAGCCTCTCTTGCAACCACATGGTCAAAAGCCTATCACTACCACAAGGCATCCCACCATAAGCCGCAAGATGGGGAATCCCACAGAGCATCTCCCCAAGAATGGCCGGTACAATGTCATAACCTAAGCGAGCCGAATTCACCATGCCCAAACACCCCTCACTAGCAAATCCAACCTCAGAAGGGAAAAGAATAGAGGCAAACAGACATAGCGCAAGATGGTCCAAGGAACGGTCAGAGGCCACATCCATGTGTATAAAGTGTTGTGGCATCCAAGAAAGGTCGACATAACCGCCCCTAGCATACCTATCAAAGTCATCCGCAGGTGCGCCAAAGGTCATCAACTTGTCCCTCAAGCAAATGAAGTCTAAAGGCAAGGCAACTTTACCCTTCCCTTCGTAGCCACATAAAGCCGCGATGTCCTCATAAGTGGGTGATATCTCGTTGAATGAAAAGTTGAAGACATGGAGGGCATTATTCCAAAATTTACCACAAGCTTGCAAGAGGTTGGTATTGGAGTTCATGTGCAAAAGTGACCAAAGACACTTTATCCCATACCGTTCATCAAGTTTCCTACGACTCGAACCAGGAAGTTTGGCAACCCACTTCTCCAAAGAGGTTATAAAGACTTTTTTCTCAAGACTTGTGATCCTAGCCTCTTGATCCATGGCAAAGAGCAAGAAAATTGGCTAAAAGGAACTCAAAAAACTGCTCAAAAGGTTGCTGGTACGTTTTTATGGCTGCAAAGGGTTCATTAAATAGGGTACGGACTCCCACTCTTGCCAGGAAAAGGAAAACCGGAGGCGGCGCATGATTTGGCCACGCGGCCACATATGCCCTTGGCCCGCGGCCGATATTGTCCTTGGCCAGGCGGCCAACTTTGTCCTAGGCCATGCGGCCAACATTGCTCCGGATCTTGCCATGGCCAGGCGGCCAACATTGTTCTGGGCCTCGCCATGGCCATGCGGCCAACATTGCTCCATGCAGAAATCCAGTTTGTTTCTTCCCACTCCATGACGGATCCATGCAACTACGTACCTGCCCCGTCCCGTGGCTCATGCATTGTATAAAATTATGACCCGATGAGGGTCATAAGGAGCCCCGGTAAACGCACCAGCCCTGTGCTGAACGAACCACCCTCCTCCAAGATACATGGCTCCCCGGTGAGACCCCACAAGCAGAACCCTGAAGCGGTCAAATCCACTACATAGGGACCCACCGAAGCCTCATTGGCCCGGGATCCATGGGTAAAATCTAACCCCGATGGCTCAGACATCGCGAACACCCTCCTCAGATCAGCAGCATCCACTCGTCTTCTGGTCCCGGTTTCTGCGGGGAGGAGCCTGTTGCCCTTTGCACCAGTACGACATGATGGGAACAACCTTGTTAGCCCTCATCACCAACTGAAAAGGGGTGACACCGAAAGACCTCGTACACCCAAGCCTGTGCATATAATGAGAGAGACATTTCATCCAAAAGTAGTGAACAGAGATCTCAACAAATGAAGAGAAGTATAGTCAAGAGCGTACCTCAAAGGCGAACTGGAACCCGTCAAAGGCCGACGAGCTAGCCCTCGAGCAATGGTCCAAAGCCCGGTAAATCTCAGCCAAACAGCTCCACCCCAAGAAATCCCACCGACTAAGTCCAAGTCCACAAGAGCCCCTAGCAGTGAGTACCGGCAGACAGTAGCCCCACTGGGAAACAAATCTCTGAAAAGCTGTACCATAAGAACAGCCGGACCAAGCAATCCAAATCATATTCCCCCTACTAAAGCCTCAATAGCCACCTCCACTAAGCGATTCACCTTCCTGGCCTCCACTCCATAACCCTTGACACCTCCTCCCAGGTCGGTGTCGACTCCCAGCAGAGCCTGTCTATAGTTCCGTCACTCCGCCAAGCTCTCATCAAAAGGCAAAGGGGTACCAGTAAACCTCAACCCTGTGATGGCCGCGAAATCCATCGGCGTGATGGTAATCTCTCCCCAACTGAAGTGGAAGGTATGGGTGGTATCCACCAGAACTCCCCGGCACACCTCTATCACCGCTGCCACCTTCAGGGTGGCCCCGACCATGCGGACACTGTCAAAGAATGGGCCAAAGCCCATAGCCTCGATCCGAGCACGCAAACCGCCCGGTCCCTCCGGTAGGGACGCCCACAGTTTGCCCACAGTCACTGTGGACCCACGAGCCTTGATCCTCTGCAGGTAAACACAGCACAGGTATGTTACCATTCTAGCAATTTAAATTCTAGCATTCCATTTATTCTAGCATTTCATATTATGTGCATAAAACATACAAATGTGCGAGAAGGAGGGGAATGAAAATTTGAAATTTACCTCTCGCGTCTCTGGAAGCCCCATCGACCAATGACGCTCAGAGTCGATGTAAAAATCGTAATCTTGGTCGAACGTAGACCGCAGCAGATTATCGCGATAATTCCGAGTTGCGGCTCGTGGTCTCAAACCGCCCCGTGGAATCAAGGGCGCCGCTTCAAAGCCCGCTCCTGGGTCAGCCCCTACATTTCCTCCGCCCTGAGCATTACCGTGCCCCTCTCCTTGTGGTCTTGTTGTGGAAGCATATACCCACCTTGGCCCGGGAAATCCCTAAATAACGCCTCATTGATCCAATCTGCCATAGCTTCAAGAGATATGTGAAATGAAGTCTTCAAGATTATCAAATCCAAACTTTCTCTCTCTAAAAAACCCAATCTTCTCTCTCTAACTCGTTAACAATGGAGGAAGAAGAAAGAAGAAAGAAGGAAGAAGAGGGAGGTGTCTGGTGATGTGACCAAGGAGTCAGCCCGTCGCATCCTTGGCCACGCGGCCACTTTTGCCCTTGCAACCCCAGCCGTCAGATCAGCGATCCGCGTAAGGAGATCTGACCACTCAGCGGTCTTGGCCACGCGGCCACTATTGCAATTTAGTGTGTTTGGCCCACGCGGCCAACCTTGTCCCCTTCAGATAAAATTCCACTTTTGTCCTTGATCTTTTCCCTTTAATTCATCTTAAATGCCCTTAGCACAATTTTGACTGATATTCGTTACCTTTGGGTGCGGAAAGCCCCTTAAAATTTCCATTCTTCACCGAATATTTGCTTAGGATTCGTATGGTTGTAGAGACTTCGGCGCCTCTATGACATACATCCTAGATCAATCGTAATTGGCAGAAGCCTCGGCGTTTCCGTTTGCGAGCGATCCAGCATCTATTTTAGGATTCGTATGATCGTAGAGACTTCGGCGCCTCTATGACATACCATCCTAGATCAATCGTAATTGGCAGAAGCCTCGGCGTTTCTGTTAGCGAGACATAGAGACTTCGGCGCACTCTATGACATATCCATCCTAGATCATCGTAATTGCAGAAGCCTCGGCGTTTCTGTTAGCGAGATCATAGAGACTTCGACACCTCTATGACATACGTATCCTTGATCGATTGTGATTGGCAGAAGCCTCGGCGTTTTCTGTTTGTGAGAGATCCAGCATTTATTATTAGATTCGTATGGTTGTAGAGACTTCGGCGCCTCTATGACATACGTATCCTTGATCGATCGTGGTTGGCAGAAGCCTCGGCGTTTTCTGTTCGCGAGATATCCGACATCTATTACTTTAGCGCAATCGCAGGACCCTGGCGATCCTTATTCGTTTATCATTCCATCTTGGGATTATTTAGACAACGTAGTCTTCATTTTTCCCAAATAACTTCATTGCTTACAATGTTTCGTTCTTCAGCAGGATAGTGCCCGTAGGTTTATTATCCCTAGCAGAAGTCCGATGGCTCATCTTCCCTAATATCTCTGAACTACGACCGGCTTGATTCCTTGGAGGATACGTAGGAAACCTGAAAAGGTCCACCACCCGACCGACGCGGTCATCTCTCATCCCCAGCAGGTGCATTTTCCCCAGCAGAAGACTTTGTTCCCCATCAAGGACAGTCATTCCCAATTTCCATCAGATTTGAACTACGTTTGGCTTGATTCCCCCGCGGATACGTAGGTCGCCTGTCAAGGTTCAGCCGTTCCCTTACCTTTCATCTGTTTTGGAACTCATGTTTCAGACGGATCCTTCTTTTATCGTCGACCCCACA
>JAOWBW010002175.1:53233-116009 GCA_026119855.1 Campanula takesimana
TAGGAATACTCGATCCCCTGGCTGAAATTTCTAGTTCTCGCCTTCTATTGTCTGCGTAAGATTTCTGCCTACTTTGCGCAGTCTGTAGCCACTTTCGAATCTGTTGTACCTTATCCGCCGTGACTTGTACGAGTTCCGGTCCACTTAACTTCCTCTCACCGACTTCATCCCAACACCGCGGTGATCTACACTTCCTCCCATACAACGCTTCATATGGAGCCATCCCAATGCTTGCGTGAAAACTGTTGTTGTATGCGAATTCTACTAACGGTAAATGTTCGTCCCATGCGTTTGGCCAATCTAACGAAGTAGCCCTCAGCATGTCTTCCAACGTCTGGATAGTCCTTTCCGACTGCCCATCTGTCTGTGGGTGAAACGCCGTACTCATGGTCAACTCTGTTCCCAATGCTTCTTGTAGGCTGTTCCAGACTTCGAAGTGAACCTAGCATCTCGATCAGACACAATTGTGACCGGGATACCATGTAACTTTACTATCTCGTCGATGTACAACTTGGCCAACCTCTCTAACGAATCAGTCTTCTTGATTGCCAGAAAATGTGCTGACTTAGTCAATCGATCGACTATAACCCATATAGCATCATTCTTCCCTACCGTCTTTGGCAACCCACTTACGAAATCCATAGCAATATTCTCCCACTTCCATTTGGGAATTGGTAATGATTGCAGTAACCCTGCTGGCTTCTGATGTTCACTCTTAACTTGTTGACACGTCAGGACATCTATGCATTACTCTGCCACGTCATTCTTCATATTATTCCACCAATATGACTCTTAAGATCCCTATACATTTTAGTACTTCCCGGATGTACAGAGAACTTGAGCAATGAGCTTCTCTCAGTATCTCTCTCTTGATTTCATCATTGCTTGGCACCCACACTCTCTTTTGGTATCTCAGAATTCCATCTTCGCCCATATGAAGATCTTTTGCTTGCCCTTTCCCGATTAGAGCTTCTCTCTCCCGTCTAATTCTTGTGCCTCTTTAATTCTGCCCAACAATGCAGGTTGTAACGTCAGTCGAGCCAAGTATCCGTTGAATTTTACCATCAAGTTCATCTCCTTGACATCCTTCCATATGCTTACCCCCTTAGAGATCAACGTCGCCAACATTCCGTGATTCTTCCTACTCAAGGCATCTGCCACCTTGTTGGCTTCCCAGGATGATACAATATTTCACAGTCGTAATCCTTGAGAAGTTCTAACCACCTCCGTTGTCTCATATTAATTCCTTCTGCGTGAAGATATATTTGAGGCTCTTGTGATCTGTAAAAATCTGGCACTTTCACGCTATATAGATAATGTCTCCAAATTTTCAATGCAAACACTACTGCTGCTAACTCCAGTTCATGGGTCGGCTAATTCCTTTCATGCACTTTCAACTGCCTAGATGCATAAGCTATCACCTTCTCATTTTGCATCAGTACACAGCCTAGTCCTTTCAACGACGCATCACTGTAGATAACAAAACCTTCCGTCCCTGTCGGTAGTATTAATACTGGTGCAGATACCAGTCTATTCTTTAATTCTTGAAAACTTCGTTCACATTCTTCTGACCAAACAAAACTTAGCTGCCTTCTGCGTCAGCTTCGTCAATGGTCCAGATAACTTCGAAAATCCCTCTACGAACCTTCTATAGTAACCAGCTAAACCAAGAAACTTCTTATTTCGGTTACCGTAGTAGGCCTTTCCCAATCCATTATTGCTTTCTACCTTCGTCGGATCCACAGAAATTCCTTCTTTCGACACTACGTACCCCAAAAATGCTACTTTCTCCAACCAGAATTCACATTTCTAAATTTCGCATACAATTTTTGTCTCCTCAAAATCTCTAGCACTGTCCTCAAATGTTCAGTATGCTCCTCCTTTGTCTTCGAGTACACCAATATATCATCAATGAATACTATCACACACTTGTCCAAGTACTCCTGAAATATTCTATTCATCAACTCCATGAATGCGGCTGGTGCGTTTCGTTAACCCAAATGGCATCACGACAAACTCATAATGCCCATACCTTGTCCTAAACGCTGTCTTCGCCACATCTTCATCCTTGACTCTTAGCTGATGATATACGGATCTAAGATCAATCTTTGAAAAGTAGCATGCTCCCCTCAATTGGTCAAACAAATCATCAATTCTCGGCAACGGGTATTGGTTCCTAACCGTCACCTTATTCAATTCTCTATAGTCAATACACAGTCTCATAGATCCATTTTCTTCTTCACAAATAGTACCGGTGCACCCCATGGTGATACACTCGGTCTAATCAACCCTTGTCTAACAATTCTTGTAACTGCTCCTTTAGTTCTTTCAACTCTGTTGGAGCCATCCTGTACGGTGCTCTCGAAATAGGTGTGGTTTCTGGTACTAAGTCAATGGAAAACTCTACTTCCCTCACTGTATCGGTATTATACCAGGTACATCTCAGGAAATACGTCTTGAATTCATTCACGACTTCAAGCGACTCTAACGTTACTCCTTTTTCTTCTGTTTCACCTATGTGTGCCAGAAATCCTACACATCCTTTATCTCAACATTTTACGGGCCTTCATCACCGAGATTAAGCCTATCCTCTTCCTCGGCCTGAACCCCACAAATCTGTATTCCTTACCTTCCTCTCCTAGTAACGTCATTATTTTCTCTCGACAGTCCACTTTAGCTTGATGCAAAGCCAACCAATCCATTCCCAGTATTATGTCGAATTCTGACATCTCTAGTTCAATGAGGTCGATATTTACGCTCGTGCCTCCTATCCCTAAAGTGCAGTTTCTATAAGAGGTAGTAATGGGGATAGCGTCTTTAGTAGGTGTATCTATTACTAAAGGTATCTCTAATTTCTCTGGGTGTAGTTTTAACTTCTTTGCCACAACATTACTAACTACTGAATGAGTAGCGCCAGTATCTACTAACACATAAACATCACGGAAATTTAATTGCATTGTACCTGCTACAAGGTCGGCATTAATTCCAGCTGATTTTGCGGTCATGGTGTACATCCTACCACGGCCTCCACCGTTTCCTCCTCCATTGTCTTTATTTCCTGCAGCGGTTCATCTTCTTAGTTTCGGGCACTTCCACTTCGGGTGTCCCACCTTCTTACAGTTGTAGCACTGCCGTTCCTTATACCAGCAAACCTCTGACTTGTGAGCTCCATCACAAATGGTACATTTATCATAACTGGTGAAACCTTGGCCCTTGCCTTATTCCACTCACGCTTGTTGTCATTAAAGTTCCGACCATTTCCACTATGGCCGTTGTTGGAGTGTTTACTCCCATGACTGCCCTTATCTCGACTGTCATCCAATGCTTTCCTCTTATTATTGTTGTGGTCCCTACCACCCTTGTTTCCTTCCGACTTTTCAGCCACTGCCTTGCCTTTCTCTTCCCGTCGGTTACGGTAGTTATCCGACTCCCTTCTACTATCTTAGCCCTGTCCAGCACCGCTGAGTATGTAGGCAGAGCCAACGGCGTGATTCTGTACCGAACTCTATCGCTTAATCCCGCTTCAAACTTTCTTGCCTTCTGTTCTTCAGTATCGAAGAATCTTGGCGCAAATTCTAGTAAGTCAGTGAACTTCTCACCATACTCCGCTACAGTCATACTCCCTTGTACTAGAGTCAGGAATTCCGTTATCTTAGCATTCCTCGTGCTTGCAGGATAGTACTTTTCGTTGAAAATAGCCTTAAATCTGGTCCAAGTAGCTGCATCACTACGAGCCACAGCAGCTCGCTTTTCCGCTTCCCACCACGTCTGGGCCTTCCCTTTCAACATAAAGGTCGCAAATACTACCTTCTGCTCCTCAGTACAGTTCAGAGTCTCGAATATTCTTTCTGTGCTCTTAATCCAGTCCTCGGGTTTCTCCTTGGCAGTGTCCGAGAATGAGTCTGGATTCCTCCTTTGAAATAGCTCCAGCGGATCACGTAATGGAGCTTGTGGTGGTGGTTGAGCAATTCCAGCAACAGTTTGACCTATCCCAGCTACTGTCTGTGATAGTGTCTGCAAAAGGTTTACCAGGGCCGGGTCCAACTGCCCGCCTGCATTACCGGTGTTGTCATTTCCCTCACCGTTCCTGTTGTTTCCGCTTCTGGTATTCATCTGCAGATTTACTTTTACTTTAGAACAGGTTCGTGTTCTAGCAACATTCATCACGATACAATACGTGCAGTATTCATGGTATACTTAACTTATTCTTTTACTAACGGGTACTTGTTAGTTTTGATTCATGTTCGTAGGTCTTTTATACTAGACCATTATTCAGATGTGGTTAGTTTACTTAACCTTTCTTCTCCGGTTCAGGAGTTTTCATACTTCATAATTTACAACCGTTTTACTTGGTTGATTATTATTTCTTTACTTCACTAGTTTTTATTACTTAACTAGCTTTAACTTATTCCAATGGTCGTCTTACTTCGTACCATGGTTACGGAGATTATTTCAAATCACTCCGATGCTTTCCCTTGTCTTTTCTCGACAAGTTAACTTTTGTCTACATAACAATAGTAATTTCAAAATTTTGGGTATTTAAATTAAATAATTAACTTTATTCAACTGAGGTGTGAGATTTAAACATATCAAAATACACCCAAAATTCAATTTAACATAAGGAAAAATTCTAACTGCATTTCCCACTAATAACAAAATAAAAGAATCTATTCTTATAACTATCTGTCACTAATTGCATCACTTCCCACAGTGTGCATGTTCTGCTGCAAGTTGGTCATATTTTTCTTGCAATTCTAACTTCTCAGCCCAAATCTGATAGCCTGAAGCCCTAAGCTCTTCCTCATAGGCTGCTTGCTCATCTATCTTCTTTTTCAGTTCATTATTTTGTTCTATCTCATCCACCAGTTGTACACTGATTCGATTCCATTCGCGGTTAGCTCTAACCACATGGCTTTCTAGGCTGTTGACCTTCTTCAACTGTACTGCTAACTTTCCTTCCACATGCATTATATCCTCATCGCGTTCTTTGATGACATTCTGTAGACTGCCGACTCCTCGAGTCTCCTTCCTAAGCTCTCTTTTAGCTGAGCGAAGTTCCTTAGTTAGCTGCTTAATAATTTCCTCTTTAGCTTCTATTTCTTCCCTTAGAGTAGCACTGTACCTTACCGACTTCATGGGTCTCCTTGGAATGATCCTACACACACCAATAGTAAACTTAATTAGTACATAACCCCAAGATTCCATTATAACATATTAATAGAATGTAAATAGACATATAATGAAGAGGTTCCTATTTCCCCAAGTATATTCATACTTTATGTACATTCTTAGTATTATTCCTAGAGTTATACTTTATCACTTGAACTTCCTCAAGTAAGATCTTATTCATGTCAAGTACTAAGTTCTCCCATTAGTCCTAACTTTCAGTTTTCTCCCATAAGACCTAAAGCCATTGCTCTGATACCAACTGTAACACCCCGAATTTTCTTATAATATCTGAGCATTTAATGGCATTAAATATCAATAAATAAAATAATAAATACTTCAATCTAGGGTTCACAACGGCCCCTTATGTAACCATAAATTCAAAACAATAGCGGAAGCGTAACTTAAGCTTGTCTTGGTAGGTAACACCCTAACCATCAATGTACTTCATCTTACATCAAATAAATAAACGTACTTAAACTACTAAATACTGAATCTTCAATCCACCGTCTTTCTACGGCTGCTTTCCTTGTCTTGTCCTTCTACTTAAATCCTGAAAACAAAATTTATAGAGAAGGGATGAGCGAACGAATGCTCAGTAAGTTCATACGTGGCCTCTCCGGTTACTAAGGAGAGACGACCAGAACGAATACTACGAATAACTTTACAAAGATAGGTTCAGTTACTTTTGGATTCAAGGCTGCAGAACAATACAGTCTTATTACTTTTAAGATTTTACTTTCAAAGGATTATGGCACTACAATCCAATGGGATTCATTCAAGTTTCCGTCAATTCCTTGGTAACGTACATTATAACCTCAATGCCAAAGGTATAATTTGTACACCTAGCTTCTTCAGCCAATAGTGTGGGTCGTAACATATATGGTATCCACACACATATGCTCGGGGTCTAGAATCATCCTTGTAATCAGACAATTCCTGAGAGAAGGCATGTGATCACTCATGCAATCCCTAGTTTAAGGACGAGTCTTTTCTAACTGGACTGTCCGTCAATGTCTTTTCTAACTGGACATTGGATGCCTTAACGAGTAAGTGGTTAACTTACAAGTTAAAATTGAGAACATACCATGGTACAAGTATGTGATACAAGTTTCAAACTTCGATACTTAGTAGATCGATGGGGACATCACTAAGTATAGATTCTTTCAAGGAACGTTCAATAACGCAGAGTTCATTCAAATACTATCATGCCATACTGATAGCTAACTTTAGAAAGAAATACCGAATTCCAATAAACAGGAGTTCAAATACTGTAAGGAACGTAATCCCTTACCTGAATTGTTTTTCCTCGCAATCTCCTCTCTGTGCAAATCTACAAGGCACGGAGTAATTTACTTTAGTACTCTCTACATTGTTAACTATTTTTACTTAGTTAACTGAGAGATGCGTTTTAACTTCTTTACTTCGTTACTTCTTCCTTTACGTTTAAGTTTCTGACTTTGATTTACTAGTCAGTCCTTTAACTTGATATAATTGCAATTAAGTCCTCTAACTTTGGGTTAATCACAATTTGGTCCCTCCACTTTGGGTTAATTGCAAATTGGTCCTTCAACTTTAGTTCAATTACAATTTAGTCCTTCAACTTTGGATTAATTGCAGATTAGTCCTTCAACTTCCCTTTAATTACAGAAAGGTCCTTGGACTTTGGTTCTGTTCACAAGGTCCCCTAAGTTTCTCTTTTTAATCACTTAGGCCCCTCTATCTTCAAAGTTTCCTTTTTATTTCTTTTAACTTTAATTCTTTTCAGTTTAGTCCTTTTCCGTTAGGAAACTAACTGAAACTTCAAATCTTTTCCTTCCTCGTTAACTTTTTAACCTTCAAGGTCTTCCAAGTGTTATTCTATTTCCTCAAGTTACTTTTCTAACTTGTTAACAATCCTTTCAACGATTTTGTTTTCTTTCCATTAGAAACTTAACGAAAACACTAACTTTCCGTCCCAATTCTTAACATCTTTAATCAAGAATTAACCCCCAAGTTAGGTCACCATAGCCGAATCATACCACATCAATATTCATTGATTTTGATCAATCTTTCTACTTCTTTAAATTTTTCTAAATTCCCAAACATCAATATTATTTACAATACACTTAACGAGGATCATTTAAATCAACAAAATCAATTTTCCATGGCCTAGGGCCATTCGGCCGAAACATGTTCAAGGGGGAAATCCATATTTTTTTCTTCTTTTGATAAACCCAATTCAACCTCAATGATTTATATGTTCAATTCCCAAGCATTGCATAATATAAATCAATTCAATTCAAGATTATAAAATCAATCTTAAAAATAAACTAGTATCAAGATTACTATATTTTTTTCATAGTATTTAGATCAACTTCATTAACCTTTTAAAATTTATCATTAATCACTAGCATGCAAAACCCTAATATTTGTATTCTTAATTCATGCATAACTTATGATTTACTAATCCAAATTCAACGAAACAAATTTTGGAGCGTAGGATTTAGCATTACCTCGAGAATGATCGGATCACTTCTCCCAAAACAATGGCTGAAATTTTCTCCTCTCTCCTCCTTGGTTCGGCGGCTATGCTAGGGTTGCTAGGGCTTGTTTTCTTTTTTTTTTTTTTTTTTTGAGTTTATGATAATAAAGAATTCCCAAGTTGACTAACTCAATAATTTATACTTTGGATTGATTCCTAATTGGGTTGGGTTTACTAATATAATTTTCGGGCCAATCCAATTTCCTTGGGCCTACTTCTTTCAATTACTTTATAACTCTAATTACCATTTAATTAGATTAACAAAACCGAATTAAATAAAATAAAAAAAAAAAATTTGGTTATTACATTCTTACCCCCTTAAAAGAAGTTTGTCCTCAAACTTTGACAATTCTTAATCCGAGAAGATGTCCGGGTACAATTCGCGCATTTCACTTTCTTGTTCCCATGTCGCTTCTCTTTCTGAGTGATTGCTCCATTGCACTTTTACATAGGGTACCGTACGCTTCCTTACGACCTCGTCTTTTCTGCCGACGATCTTGATTGGTCGTTCATCGTACGTCAAATCTGCCCGAACTCTTAACTGCTTGTATTCTATCACATGACTCGGATCATGAATATACTTCCTTAGCATGGAGACATGGAACACATTATGTACTCCAGCTAATACCGGCGGTAACGCCAATCGATAAGCCACTTCCCCGATCTTATCAAGAATTTCGAATGGTCCCACATATCGTGGACTTAACTTTCCCTTAATCCCAAAACACATAACTCCCTTCGTGGGTGATATCTTTAGGAATACTCGATCCCCTGGCTGAAATTCTAGTTCTCGCCTTCTATTGTCTGCGTAAGATTTCTGCCTACTTTGCGCAGTCTGTAGCCACTTTCGAATCTGTTGTACCTTATCCGCCGTGACTTGTACGAGTTCCGGTCCACTTAACTTCCTCTCACCGACTTCATCCCAACACGCCGGTGATCTACACTTCCTCCCATACAACGCTTCATATGGAGCCATCCCAATGCTTGCGTGAAAACTGTTGTTGTATGCGAATTCTACTAACGGTAAATGTTCGTCCCATGCGTTTGGCCAATCTAACGAAGTAGCCCTCAGCATGTCTTCCAACGTCTGGATAGTCCTTTCCGACTGCCCATCTGTCTGTGGGTGAAACGCCGTACTCATGGTCAACTCTGTTCCCAATGCTTCTTGTAGGTTGTTCCAGAATTTCGAAGTGAACCTAGCATCTCGATCAGACACAATTGTGACCGGGATACCATGTAACCTTACTATCTCGTCGATGTACAACTTGGCCAACCTCTCCAACGAATCAGTCTTCTTGATTGCCAGAAAATGTGCTGACTTAGTCAATCGATCGACTATAACCCATATAGCATCATTCTTCCCTACCGTCTTTGGCAACCCACTTACGAAATCCATAGCAATATTCTCCCACTTCCATTCGGGAATTGGTAATGATTGCAGTAACCCTGCTGGCTTCTGATGTTCACTCTTAACTTGTTGACACGTCAGACATCTATGCACATACTCTGCCACGTCATTCTTCATATTATTCCACCAATATGACTCCTTAAGATCCCTATACATTTTAGTACTTCCCGGATGTACAGAGAAATTTGAGCAATGAGCTTCTCTCAGTATCTCTCTCTTGATTTCATCATTGCTTGGCACCCACACTCTCTTTTGGTATCTCAGAATTCCATCTTCGCCCATATGAAGATCTTTTGCTTGCCCTTTTCCGATTAGAGCTTCTCTCTCCTCATCTAATTCTTGTGCCTCTTTAATTCTGCCCAACAATGCAGGTTGTAACGTCAGTCGAGCCAAGTATCCGTTGAATTTTACCATCAAGTTCATCTCCTTGACATCCTTCCATATGCTTACCCCCTTAGAGATCAACGTCGCCAACATTCCGTGATTCTTCCTACTCAAGGCATCTGCCACCTTGTTGGCTTTCCCAGGATGATACAATATTTCACAGTCGTAATCCTTGAGAAGTTCTAACCACCTCCGTTGTCTCATATTCAATTCCTTCTGCGTGAAGATATACTTAAGGCTCTTGTGATCTGTAAAAATCTGGCACTTTATGCTATACAGATAATGTCTCCAAATTTTCAAGGCAAACACTACTGCTGCTAACTCCAGATCATGGGTCGGGTAATTCCTTTCATGCACTTTCAACTGCCTAGATGCATAAGCTATCACCTTCTCATTTTGCATCAGTACACAGCCTAGTCCTTTCAACGACGCATCACTCTAGATAACAAAACCTTCCATCCCTGTCGGTAGTGTTAATACTGGTGCAGATACCAGTCTATTCTTTAATTCTTGAAAACTTCGTTCACATTCTTCTGACCAAACAAACTTAGCTGCCTTCTGCGTCAGCTTCGTCAATGGTCCAGATAACTTCGAAAATCCCTCTACGAACCTTCTATAGTAACCAGCTAAACCCAAGAAACTTCTTATTTCGGTTACCGTAGTAGGCCTTTCCCAATCCATTATTGCTTCTACCTTCGTCGGATCCACAGAAATTCCTTCTTTCGACACTACGTGCCCCAAAAATGCTACTTTCTCCAACCAGAATTCACATTTCTTAAATTTCGCATACAATTTCTGTCTCCTCAAAATCTCTAGCACTGTCCTCAAATGTTCAGTATGCTCCTCCTTTGTCTTCGAGTACACCAATATATCATCAATGAATACTATCACACACTTGTCCAAGTACTCCTGAAATATTCTATTCATCAACTCCATGAATGCGGCTGGTGCGTTCGTTAACCCAAATGGCATCACGACAAACTCATAATGCCCATACCTTGTCCTAAACGCTGTCTTCGCCACATCTCCATCCTTGACTCTTAGCTGATGATATCCGGATCTAAGATCAATCTTTGAAAAGTAGCATGCTCCCCTCAATTGGTCAAACAAATCATCAATTCTCGGCAACGGGTATTGGTTCCTAACCGTCACCTTATTCAATTCTCTATAGTCAATACACAGTCTCATAGATCCATCTTTCTTCTTCACAAATAGTACCGGTGCACCCCATGGTGATACACTCGGTCTAATCAACCCCTTGTCTAACAATTCTTGTAACTGCTCCTTTAGTTCTTTCAACTCTGTTGGAGCCATCCTGTACGGTGCTCTCGAAATAGGTGTGGTTTCTGGTACTAAGTCAATGGAAAACTCTACTTCCCTCACTGGTGGTATACCAGGTAAATCCTCAGGAAATACGTCTTGAAATTCATTCACGACTTCAAGCGACTCTAACGTTACTCCTTTTTCTTCTGTTTCACCTATGTGTGCCAGAAATCCTACACATCCTTTTCTCAACATTTTACGGGCCTTCATCACCGAGATTAAGCCTATCCTCTTCCTCGGCCTTGAACCCACAAATCGGTATTCCTTACCTTCCTCTCCTAGTAACGTCATTATTTTCTCTCGACAGTCCACTTTAGCTTGATGCAAAGCCAACCAATCCATTCCCAGTATTATGTCGAATTCTGACATCTCTAGTTCAATGAGGTCGATATTTACGCTCGTGCCTCCTATCCCTAAAGTGCAGTTTCTATAAGAGGTAGTAATGGGGATAGCGTCTTTAGTAGGTGTATCTATTACTAAAGGTATCTCTAATTTCTCTGGGTGTAGTTTTAACTTCTTTGCCACAACATTACTAACTACTGAATGAGTAGCGCCAGTATCTACTAACACATAAACATCATGGAAATTTAATTGCATTGTACCTGCTACAAGGTCGGCATTAATTCCAGCTGCTTTTGCGGTCATGGTGTACACTCTACCACGGCCTCCACCGTTTCCTCCTCCATTGTCTTTATTTCCTGCAGCTGGTTCATCTTTCTTAGTTTCTGGGCACTTCCACTTCGGGTGTCCCACCTTCTTACAGTTGTAGCACTGCCGTTCCTTATACCAGCAAACCTCTGACTTGTGAGCTCCATCACAAATGGTACATTTATCATAACTGGTGAAACCTTGGCCCTTGCCCTTATTCCACTCACGCTTGTTGTCATTAAAGTTCCGACCATTTCCACTATGGCCGTTGTTGGAGTGTTTACTCCCATGACTGCCCTTATCTCGACTGTCATCCAATGCTTTCCTCTTATTATTGTTGTGGTCCCTACCACCCTTGTTTCCTTCCGACTTTTCAGCCACTGCCTTGCCTTTCTCTTCCCGTCGGTTACGGTAGTTATCCGACTCCCGTTCTACTATCTTAGCCCTGTCCAGCACCGCTGAGTATGTAGGCAGAGCCAACGGCGTGATTCTGTACCGAACTCTATCGCTTAATCCCGCTTCAAACTTTCTTGCCTTCTGTTCTTCAGTATCGAAGAATCTTGGCGCAAATTCTAGTAAGTCAGTGAACTTCTCACCATACTCCGGTACAGTCATACTCCCTTGTACTAGAGTCAGGAATTCCGTTATCTTAGCATTCCTCGTGCTTGCAGGATAGTACTTTTCGTTGAAAATAGCCTTAAATCTGGTCCAAGTAAAGGCTGCATCACCACGAGCCGCAGCAGCTCGCTTTTCCGCTTCCCACCACGTCTGGGCCTTCCCTTTCAACATAAAGGTCGCAAATACTACCTTCTGCTCCTCAGTACAGTTCAGAGTCTCGAATATTCTTTCTGTGCTCTTAATCCAGTCCTCGGGTTTCTCCTTGGCAGTGTCCGAGAATGAGTCTGGATTCCTCCTTTGAAATAGCTCCAGCGGATCACGTAATGGAGTTTGTGGTGGTGGTTGAGCAATTCTAGCAACAGTTTGACCTATCCCAGCTACTGTCTGTGATAGTGTCTGCAAAAGGTTTACCAGGGCCGGGTCCAACTGCCCGCCTGCATTACCGGTGTTGTCATTTCCCTCACCGTTCCTGTTGTTTCCGCTTCTGGTATTCATCTGCAGATTTACTTTTACTTTAGAACAGGTTCGTGTTCTAGCAACATTCATCACGATACAATACGTGCAGTATTCATGGTATACTTAACTTATTCTTTTACTAACGGGTACTTGTTAGTTTTGATTCATGTTCGTAGGTCTTTTGTACTAGACCATTATTCAGATGTGGTTAGTTTACTTAACCTTTCTTCTCCGGTTCAGGAGTTTTCATACTTCATAATTTACAACCGTTTTACTTGGTTGATTATTATTTCTTTACTTCACTAGTTTTTATTACTTAACTAGCTTTAACTTATTCCAATGGTCGTCTTACTTCGTACCATGGTTACGGTGATTATTTCAAATCACTCCGATGCTTTCCCTTGTCTTTTCTCGACAAGTTAACTTTTGTCTACATAACAATAGTAATTTCAAAATTTTGGGTATTTAAACTAAATAATTAACTTTATTCAACTGAGGTGTGAGATTTAAACATATCAAAATACACCCAAAATTCAATTTAACATAAGGAAAAATTCTAACTGCATTTCCCACTAATAACAAAATAAAAGAATCTATTCTTATAACTATCTGTCACTAATTGCATCACTTCCCACAGTGTGCATGTTCTGCTGCAAGTTGGTCATATTTTTCTTGCAATTCTAACTTCTCAGCCCAAATCTGATAGCCTGAAGCCCTAAGCTCTTCCTCATAGGCTGCTTGCTCATCTATCTTCTTTTTCAGTTCATTATTTTGTTCTATCTCATCCACCAGTTGTACACTGATTCGATTCCATTCGCGGTTAGCTCTAACCACATGGCTTTCTAGGCTGTTGACCTTCTTCAACTGTACTGCTAACTTTCCTTCCACATGCATTATATCCTCATCGCGTTCTTTGATGACATTCTGTAGACTGCCGACTCCTCGAGTCTCCTTCCTAAGCTCTCTTTTAGCTGAGCGAAGTTCCTTAGTTAGCTGCTTAATAATTTCCTCTTTAGCTTCTATTTCTTCCCTTAGAGTAGCACTGTACCTTACCGACTTCATGGGTCTCCTTGGCATGATCCTACACACACCAATAGTAAACTTAATTAGTACATAACCCCAAGATTCCATTATAACATATTAATAGAATGTAAATAGACATATAATGAAGAGGTTCCTATTTCCCCAAGTATATTCATACTTTATGTACATTCTTAGTATTATTCCTAGAGTTATACTTTACCACTTGAACTTCCTCAAGTAAGATCTTATTCATGTCAAGTACTAAGTTCTCCCATTAGTCCTAACTTTCAGTTTTCTCCCATAAGACCTAAAGCCATTGCTCTGATACCAACTGTAACACCCCGAATTTTCTTATAATATCTGAGCATTTAATGGCATTAAATATCAATAAATAACAATAATAAATACTTCAATCTAGGGTTCACAACGGCCCCTTATGTAACCATAAATTCAAAACAATAGCGGAAGCGTAACTTAAGCTTGTCTTGGTAGGTAACACCCTAACCATCAATGTACTTCATCTTACATCAAATAAATAAACGTACTTAAACTACTAAATACTGAATCTTCAATCCACCGTCTTTCTACGGCTGCTTTCCTTGTCTTGTCCTTCTACTTAAATCCTGAAAACAAAATTTATAGAGAAGTGATGAGCGAACGAATGCTCAGTAAGTTCATACGTGGCCTCTCCGGTTACTAAGGAGAGACGACCAGAACGAATACTATGAATAACTTTACAAAGATAGGTTCAGTTACTTTTGGATTCAAGGCTGCAGAACAATACAGTCTTATTACTTTTAAGATTTTACTTTCAAAGGATTATGGCACTACAATCCAATGGGATTCATTCAAGTTTCCGTCAATTCCTTGGTAACGTACATTATAACCTCAATGCCAAAGGTACAATTTGTACACCTAGCTTCTTCAGCCAATAGTGTGGGTCGTAACATATATGGTATCCACACACATATGCTCGGGGTCTAGAATCATCCTTGTAATCAGACAATTCCTGAGAGAAGGCATGTGATCACTCATGCAATCCCTAGTTTAAGGACGAGTCTTTTCTAACTGGACTGTCCGTCAATGTCTTTTCTAACTGGACATTGGATGCCTTAACGAGTAAGTGGTTAACTTACAAGTTAAAATTGAGAACATACCATGGTACAAGTATGTGATACAAATTTCAAACTTCGATACTTAGTAGATCGATGGGGACATCACTAAGTATAGATTCTTTCAAGGAACGTTCAATAACGCAGAGTTCATTCAAATACTATCATGCCATACTGATAGCTAACTTTAGAAAGAAATACCGAATTCCAATAAACAGGAGTTCAAATACTGTAAGGAACGTAATCCCTTACCTGAATTGCTTTTCCTCGCAATCTCCTCTCTGTGCAAATCTACAAAGCACGGAGTAATTTACTTTAGTACTCTCTACATTGTTAACTATTTTTACTTAGTTAACTGAGAGATGCGTTTTAACTTCTTTACTTCGTTACTTCTTCCTTTACGTTTAAGTTTCTGACTTTGATTTACTAGTCAGTCCTTTAACTTGATATAATTGCAATTAAGTCCTATAACTTTGGGTTAATCACAATTTGGTCCCTCCACTTTGGGTTAATTGCAAATTGGTCCTTCAACTTTAGTTCAATTACAATTTAGTCCTTCAACTTTGGATTAATTGCAGATTAGTCCTTCAACTTCCCTTTAATTACAGAAAGGTCCTTGGACTTTGGTTCTGTTCACAAGGTCCCCTAAGTTTCTCTTTTTAATCACTTAGGCCCCTCTATCTTCAAAGTTTCCTTTTTATTTCTTTTAACTTTAATTCTTTTCAGTTTAGTCCTTTTCCGTTAGGAAACTAACTGAAACTTCAAATCTTTTCCTTCCTCGTTAACTTTTTAACCTTCAAGGTCTTCCAAGTGTTTATTCTATTTCCTCAAGTTACTTTTCTAAATTGTTAACAATCCTTTCAACGATTTTGTTTTCTTTCCATTAGAAACTTAACGAAAACACTAACTTTCCGTCCCAATTCTTAACATCTTTAATCAAGAATTAACCCCCAAGTTAGGTCACCATAGCCGAATCATACCACATCAATATTCATTGATTTTGATCAATCTTTCTACTTCTTTAAATTTTTCTAAATTCCCAAACATCAATATTATTTACAATACACTTAACGAGGATCATTTAAATCAACAAAATCAATTTTCCATGGCCTAGGGCCATTCGGCCGAAACATGTTCAAGGGGGGAAATCCATATTTTTTTCTTCTTTTGATAAACCCAATTCAACCTCAATGATTTATATGTTCAATTCCCAAGCATTGCATAATATAAATCAATTCAATTCAAGATTATAAAATCAATCTTAAAAATAAACTAGTATCAAGATTACTATATTTTTTTCATAGTATTTAGATCAACTTCATTAACCTTTTAAAATTTATCATTAATCACTAGCATGCAAAACCCTAATATTTGTATTCTTAATTCATGCATAACTTATGATTTACTAATCCAAATTCAACGAAACAAATTTTGGAGCGTAGGATTTAGCATTACCTCGAGAATGATCGGATCACTTCTCCCAAAACAATGGCTGAAATTTTCTCCTCTCTCCTCCTTGGTTCGGCGGCTATGCTAGGGTTGCTAGGGTTTGTTTTCTTTTTTTTTTTTTTTTGAGTTTATGATAATAAAGAATTCCCAAGTTGACTAACTCAATAATTTATACTTTGGATTGATTCCTAATTGGGTTGGGTTTACTAATATAATTTTCGGGCCAATCCAATTTCCTTGGGCCTACTTCTTTCAATTACTTTATAACTCTAATTACCATTTAATTAGATTAACAAAACCGAATAAAATAAAATAAAATAAAATAAAATAAAAATTCGGTTATTACAGTTAACTACTATCCCTTCATACTTTTACTTAACCCATACCCTCTATTACTCATTTTACATATATTTTCAACAATTCCGAGGACCTACTTACAAAGACATGGACAGTATCGGTAATGTACGTGTGCTTTAGACTACCTCCATCAATGACCACCCCCAACCCAACCCAACCCAACTATTAAATATTATTTTTCTTTCTTCCACATACACTACCCTACAAGAGTTAAGCACTTATTTGGTCCTCAACCTATTGAGTTGTTTTCCTTTTGGTCCTTAACCTATTTTGGTTTTCCTTTTGGTCCTTGATGTACCTAGTTGCAGGATAAAGTGGTCCTTAACCTATTTTAGTTTTCCTTTTGGTCCTTGATGTACCTATTTGCCGGACATAGTGGTCCTTAAAATCGTCGACATGGCTTGTTGACCGAAAGGAAAACCAAAATAGGTCAAGGACCACTTTGTCCTGCAAATAGGTACATCAAGGACCAAAAGGAAAACTAAAATAGGTTAAGGACCACTTTATCCTGCAACTGGGTACATTAAGGACCAAAAGGAAAACCAAAATAGGTAAGGAAAACCAAAATAGGTTAAGGACCAAAAGGAAAACAACTCAATAGGTTAAGGACCAAATAGGTGCTTAGCTCCTACCCTACAACCTCAACCCAACTTCTTTATTTTTTACTCCCATCAACAACCCAACCCAACCCAACCCAACCCAACTCAACATTTATTATTATTCTTTATTTATTTTATTACCAAATACTTAATTTCTATTATCTCTATTTGTTTTGTATAAATTATTAATTAATATATGTCCACCTCAAAATAAATAAATTTATTAAACATAAAATTAAACTTATAATTAAATTCGAAATAAATACATTGCGAAACTAAAAATACAATACGTAAATAGAAATTACATATTTAGTTATCATGGCCAAATTTTTGCCATATGTGCTCAATCAAATCATTTCTCAGAGCTATGTGAGCTTCTCTATTATGAAGTTGCTCTCTGTTGGTCATATATGTGGATAAGCTTGCAATTCGTTGAGTGGAGTATTGAAAATGTTGGTTGTCATCTTCTTCAACCAATTCTTCTATAGGCGGGTCGATAGCTTCTTCAACTCAATTTCTTCTTATCCTCTACAATCATATTGTGCATAATGATGCAAGCCATCACCACTCTTCCAATAAAATGACGATCCCAAATAAGATAGGGGCGTTTGATAAACGCGAAACGAGATTGGAGAACTCCAAAAGCTCGTTCAACATCTTTTCTAGCGGCTTCTTGATGTAGAGCAAACGTTTTGTGCTTTTCAACTGTAGGATACATAATTGATTTCACGAATGCAGCCCAGCTTGGATATATGCCATCAGTGAGATAATATCCAATATTACTTTCGCGACCATTCACAACATAATTTATTTCAGGAGCTCTACCTTCCAATATATCAGAAAAAATTGGTGACTTGTGAAGTACATTGATGTCGTTGTTTGAACCTGGTGTTCCAAAGAATGCATGCCATATCCACAAGTCATATGATGCAACAACTTCTAAAATGAGAGTAGGCTTTCCGCTTCTTCTGGCAAATTGCCCAGCCCAAGCTTTAGGAAAATTTTTCCAATCCCAATGCATGCAATCAATACTGCCCATCATGCCGGGGAATCCACGTTGTTCCCCAACATAAAGTAGTCATGCTAAATCTTCTTCATTAGGCCGTCACAGATATTGGCTACCAAAGTTTGAAATCACACCTTCTACGAATCTAATAAGAGAATCCCTTGTCATAGTTTCACTCATTCACATGTATTCATCAACTACATCAGATGATGTCCCATAAGCCAACACCCTCATGGCTGCAGTACATTTCTGTAATGGTGAAAGACCTTTTCTTCCTGCAGCATTTCTCCTTTGTTAAAAATAGTCATTGTTATTAGTGATTTCTTTCACTATAAGAAGGAAAACATGTTTACGCATGCGAAATCTTCGTCGGAATATATTTGGAGGGTAGGTAGGACTATCAGAAAAATAGTCATTGAACAAACGATCTTCACCTTCCTCTCGATGCCTCTCAATTACTCTTCTTCTAGGTTTAGTAGCAATATTTGTGGGTTGTAAGATTAGAGTAGGAGTACTAACGATCACATCTTCGATGATGCGATTAATTTCATGATTTTGTTGAACAACTCGACTTTCCCATTCATCAATTTCAATGAAATTTGAAGTATCAAAACTAGAACTTGAATTTTGGGATGAGTTTTCATCAGAAGACATTGGGTGTATTTTAGTAGATAGACTTTGTAAGACTTTTGGGATGAGTTTTTACTTGAAAGGAAAAAAATAAACTAGAGAAGGATTTTGCTGTAAGTTTGAGATAGATTCAACAATGATTTATAGGAGTGGATGACACTCATCTAGTTCTCCAGCCCAAGGTTATGTGAATTATTGAATTTTTGATGGGACAATTCATCATGACTAACTTCCAAAATATATTTGTATATATGAAATGTGATCAGTAAAGTAAAGACATCCACATGACTTATGACACTATTAGAATTATTGAAGTTTGATGAGACAATTCATCATGACTAACTTCCAAAATATATATGTATATGTGAAATGTGATCAGTAATGAATCCACATGACTTTTGACTCCATTTGAATTATTGAAGCTTTGATGGGACAATTCATCATCTAAATTCCAAAACCATGCTAACCATTTATTTTTATAAGTGTAGATGAAAGCACGGAGCAATAATAAAAGAAGTCATGTTTACTCATACTCACAACGGGTACGTGTAGCATTGCGATTAAGATTTAACTCCCACTTGGGATGTTTTCTCAAAACTTCTTCAAATACACGCAAATTAGTAAATTTGCTACCACCGGCCTCGTAAATTGTGTGAGCTTCTCTCTCTATGTCTTTCTTGCTCATTCCACTCCTTCTTCGACTGTATGCATCCTGATATGTAGCAACCCATTTGCTTACAGTTTCGCTAAGTCGTCTTTGACGACTCCTCATCATCCGGATATTTCTATTGTGTATTAGTTCCTCTGGATTTTCGGCACGAGCTTGATCGAACATTTTTTTACTTTTGACCATACTACTTCACACTTCTGGTTATTTCCTTTCACGCTGTCTTCACTTACAAAAACCCAACTCGACATTAGGGCTACGTCTTCTGTCACTGTCCAATTCGAAGATTTTGGCTCTTTTTCAGAGTCAGGTTGTGTCGGTTCAAAATTTTGAAATAAATTTCGAGAAATATTTTGGGAGCCTTGGACAGGTGTAGGAAATATATTATGATTTGGAGAAATTTGAGAGTTTGGATCATTTCCAAAATCGGAAAATGTGTTCCGGTTTGTAGAATTTTGAGAATAATAGTAAGAATTTGGGTCATTTTGAGAGTTGAGATATTCTTGAGGATTTGAAAAAAATGGAAAATCATCAGGATCCATAGTAGAATGATAATTTATGGAATTTTGGAAAGTAAAGAAGTTAAGAAAATGATGATTTTGTAGTGAAATAAAATAGTAAATGAGATTGTGTGTCAAAATGCATAAGACTGAACTCTATTTATAGAGAATGAAAAAATAAATTTTTTGGTGATTTTAGTTTTTTTTTAATAAAAAATAAATATAATTTGTCCTATATAAAATGTTATCTAAATGAATTGAGCAAATATTGTCTAGGCCAATAGTAAAATGACAAGTGGCCACCAGATGGGAAAGAACATGTTCAACAAAATGGTCGGTCATCCGACCATGGTCGCTATGTTTGGTCCGGCCACTCCCTCTTTTTCTTTTTCATTTTTTTTTTTTTTTTTGTTTGTTTTTCTTTTGTCTTTAGTGGAAGGCCACTCCATGTGGTCATTGATGGAGGTAGTCTTAGGTTCATATCAGAAACATGTGAAGGGAAAAAGTCGCCTCACCTTTACCTTCTCAGTTTAACTGTAAAAAATACATACTCCCTCTGTCCCATTAACATAGTCAAAAAATAGGTGGATTTAAGAATTTAAAAAAAAAGGTAAAGTGTTAACAGTTTAAATAGTTGGATATGAGAGAGAAATTGGTATAGAGAGTTACTCCCTCCGTCCTGGTTTAATATTCTTAGTTTGACTTTGCACGCTTTACTAAGCAATAATGTAACCTATCTTAACTGGTACAAAATTTATGGATACAATAATAGAGTAGTAGCCATTCATATCATTTAGTAAAAAAAATACACTCATACCATAAATGACAACCAATTATGTAACCACCATTAGCTTATGTAACCACCATTAACTTATAAGGAGAAGAATATACATCTTATGAATCTTCAACTGTCATAGTAAATCAAAGGTTTATGTGTACAGCAACAATATACGTTCGTGCAACTTAATAAATTGAATACACTCGTACGTTAAGACGCAAAAAATATAACACATCTTAATGAGTTATGAAAACCAAAAATGTCCCAGAAATATTGAACATTTGCTACAAAGGAAATTATTAACAACATCAACTTTGGTAACTAAACTTCCTCCGTACCAAAAATTACACTAATAAGAGAAAGCGAGATCTTTAGTCAAACCTGATTTCACTTTGACTAATAATTTAAATAAAAATTAATTATCATATTTAATATCTGAAAATAGTTATTGAAAATATTATGAATGATGATACAACGACAATTTTTAAATTTTCATTACACTCATTATTTATTCTTCAAATTAATTGTCAAAGTGCAATCAAGTTGACTAAAAGTCTTACTTTATCTGGGACAGAAGGAGTAAGTTATATGTCCCTTAACAATTTTTCAAATAAATCTTTTGTTAATAGGAATTAACTCTCAGGAATAACAAAAGGTACATATAATTATCATAAGAGAATTCTAAAAAAATGGCTTCTTAATATTTATAATGACATGTTAATGACAATTTGAACATTTAAATTTAGATAATCACAATGTTTAGATCAACACATTAGATAAATGAGGGTAATATTAACTTTCATCGAATAAGGATGTCTGATATGACCAACAATACAGATATAATTTGAGAGGCAACATACAGAAATCAGACAAATGGAAGAAAAAAAACTCTTATTACATTCGAGATATATAAACAACATAAGGACGATGACATATGAGGTCCAAAATTTGGAGAGTATTGACTGCAACCTTCCAACTTCGGCGCTATCAACATCCTCCGTAGCCATCTGCATTGACAAAAGATAAAAATAAGAAATCGAGGCTATACAAAATTACAACCCGAATCAACTTTAAAATGAATGATTCATGTTCGAGATAAAACAAATACTATATCCATAGTAATTGGCAATAATCTAAAAAGTTATCCAAATAAGATAGTATTTTAAATTTTTTATAGTGCATCTATATCTATATTCTATATTCTATATTTATATAAAAGTGCGTAGATCATTGGGAGCCCGCCAAAACGCAGGGGTAATTTAGGAATTTCACCAAAAAACAGGGGTGGTCTCGGAATTTACACCCTAAGGGTTCCTCTCTATACCCTCCTCTTTCTTCCTCCCTCCTCATTTGTTTTCTCAGCCTCTCTCTCTACACCACAATTCTAGAGAGAAGTTAGGGCTTCTCTCTCAAGTTTTCCACCACCGCCTGCTCATCCACTGCCGTCCGTCGCCACCGCTATCCGCCTCCACCACTGCCGTCTCCACCCCGATCGCTCCTGCTCCTCTCCTACTTTCTCTTACGGGTTCGTCTTTCACATCCCCTCTATAACTGCTATCTTCGTCATTTATATCTTCGTCTCTTCTTTCTCTCTGTCTCTTCTCTCTAATCTCTCTCCATCTCTTCTTTTTTCTTTGTGTTTGTTCTATTATTTGATTTTAGGCTTAGATCTAACATTTAGTGCTTAGATCTATGTGGGTTTTTGTGTTCATACGTGCTTGAATGTGTGTTTGTGGGCTCAGATTTGAGTTTTTATGGTTAAATCCAGGAAATTCGTCTTCCCCCTCTCCGTCTGTACAAAAATAGATCTATTTTTTTTGTTGATTTTGTCTGTGTGGCCGGGAGAAAGAGCTTTTTTTATTTATTTATTTATTTATTATATGTGTTTTTTTGTCTTGAAAATAGATATGGCTTTTCTAGAATTTTCTTTTATGTCTATGTTTCGTGAACTTTTCCCATCATTTTTTGGTGCATCTCAGTTTTATAATTTTCCTTTTGTTACAGAGAGAATGGTGGTGTAGGTCGTTGCTACGGTCGGTGGAAATAGCATGCCCGGGTGGCGGCGGCGGCGTTGGTGGCGGTGGAGACAGCGATAAGAACGGGGGAAGGGACAGAGAATGTGTGTGCGAAATAATTTTTTTAAAATTATAATTTTAAAAAATAATTATTGATAAGTAGAAAATAGTTTTTATTTTTAATATTTCACATGGAAGGAAGCAATTCTGATTGGGGGAGGAAACGGTGCACGGTCAAGAAGGAAACTTTGTACTTTTATGGTGTGAATAGGGTAGAAAAAAATAAGCTTTGGCTTGAAGACTGATGAATACTTTTTGACCCAAATTGTCAGATGGAAAATACTTGGCCACCAAGTTTTGAGTTGGGAGCAACTAACAAAAGAATATTAAACCATTTTTTTCTTAATTCTTATGTTCATAATTTTTGGACTATTAAAATGAAACGGAGGGAGCAGCTATTTTGAAATTGAAAGAGTATATTTGATTAGTTAAGTTAATTTGGATGACGAGTATATTAATGCATGCATTGGAAATAATCAATCCCTAAATCTGAGCCCTTAAAAACCATAAGGAAAGATAACAATTTTTGGGAAAAGAATTATTTTGAAGCTTTGAAATGAGAGTCGAGATCTCCTGTACCACTTTTGTGTGTCACTCCATGTACTACTTCTAATCTATCCGTTCATATGTTTGCATAATATTACAATAATACCACTCTTAACAATTGTGAGCCATTAGATACTTGTGGCACATAAAGTGGCATACAAAGTGGTACAGATGATTTGGACTCTGGACTCTTGAAATGGGGATGTAATTACAGATGGAGTACCTTTTAAGTTAACAAAAAAACTTTATTGGGTACTGTTTACTCAAAATTTACAAATATTGTTTAGAAAAAAAAAACAGTGAGCAAATTTTCATAAAATTCGTGTATGAAATATCCATTAATTTAAAATTTGGCAAAAAAAAAATTAAAAAATCGGTTAAAGAAAATATTGATTGATTTACTACATACTGTTTAAGCAAAAAATTAGTGAGCAAAAAAAATAATGTTTAAGGTCTTAAAAAGAATCAAGGTTCTAAAAAGCGTTAGGCGGTGACTAGGCGACACAGCTGGGCCTAGGCGAGATCTAGGCGGGACCGAGAACTCAGGCATAACTATAATATCCTAAACGGGATCTAGGTGTTTCATAAACGCCTAGCGCCTACGCGAACGTATTTTAGAATACTGTAAAGAATAATGTAACTTCCGATTTTAATGTTACTTTTATTGCTCAGACTCCCATGAATACTGACGATGAATTTTGCTAAATTTTATAAAAAGCTCCCATTACGCCTACTCTTAATCAATACTATCTCTGTCCCAAAACAAACTCATCATTTTATTTTAGAAATATAAATTAAGAAAAAATGTTGTAAAAGTAGTGGGTGTGAGTGAGAATAAGAGAGAAAGTGAGGTTAAGAATAGTAAGTAAATAATTGTTGTGAGTTGAAAGTAGAAACAAATTGGAGGGTATCTTTTCTTTTTTGAAAAAATAAGACTTGCCTACGGAATGCCTATAGTAACAAAATAAGAAGTTTGTTTTGAAACATGGGAGTACCCAAGAGTATCTTTATATGTGTGCAATAATATTTATGAACCTTACTAGAGGTAGCATAAAAGAAACAAAAGTCAACGGAAATTTTTATGTTCATGAGCCAATGACATTCTTTATCTACACGAGTCAAAGACGATGTTACGCCACGTCAATTAGCAAAAGTCAAAAGACAATTTTCACCTTAAATTGATGTTATTTTAAAGAAGCAGGTTTTCATTTATAGGCAATTTTAATAACAAATTGTCAATATTTTAAATAATATTTTCCAAAACACAATTATATATATATATATATATATATACATATATATAATTGTTTACTTTTAATTCTAAATGTATATATATAAACAATTATTTTTTTATTGGAAAATGCTTGCCCGTGCATCGCACGAGTGGAAAACTAGTTACTTACAAACCCAAAGCGTAACAAATAAAAAACCAAAAAAAATAACATCTTCAATTAGAGTATGTTTGTGAGTGTTGCAGTATCTGTTTGGTGAGTGAAGTGGAGAAGGTGAAGAGAAGAAACAAACCAAAGGGACTGGAATGGAGTTTTTGAAATTAAAATTACTACCTTGGTAAATGTGCATCTCCATCGCTGATCAACGCAAAACTTTTACAGCAACTGCATTTTTCCCAAATCCAAAATAAGGTATCTCTCTCGTCAACGATTCCCAAATTCAGCTTTTGTAGGAAAAACTATTACAAGAGCAAAAACATAATTGTCAACATATTTTTCAAAAATCAGGGGCTTTTAAAATTAAATTTACTACCTTTGTAAATGTTCATCTCCATCACTGGTCAACGATATGTTGAAGACACACAATAAAAGTTTCAAGTTTTTTTCAAAACAAAAAATAAAAGAATGTCAGTTTGTGAAGCCTTAAAAAAATTGCACAACCATCTATTGAAGCTCATCCCTCGGCTCTTGCCCACTACCCGAAATCAAAGGGTTAAAATGTTAGAACATGGCTTGCAATACAAGTTATTTGGACTTTCATTAATAAAATCATGACTATAATATTAATATAAAGTATAGTCAAACCTAGTCAATGTGTAGAATCCCTGAAATGTAATTTATCTATTTATGATGGGCAAAATGGTAAATCAACATTACTTAAGAAATGAATAGGTATGGTCCCTATTTGAAGTGTCACCATGTTTCATATATAAAGGCCATTCCATCAAGCCTAGAAACTACTTGATTCTTACTTTTCTCATTCTAAATAATCTTCATTTTGTTAAAGAAGACATTGAGAGATTAAGAGACACTATCACTCAGAAGATCATCTCCCTACATACTCTTCTTCATCTAAAGTTCTCCCTTCAAGTTATCAATATGGATTCAACAGGTATTGTTCTTGACGCTTCCGCTTCATCTCTTCCTCTATCTCATTCTAAACTAAGCGAGGCATTCAGGGTTTCATCAATTTGTTCCAACAATTGGTATCAGAGCCCCGCTCATTTTGTTTGAGATTGAGTTCTTTAAGAAAGCCTTAAAACGCTTCTTTTGATTCAATTTTTCCTGTTGAATCATTAATTTTTGATGTTATTTAAGGACTCTAATTCATTCATAGAGTGCTAATAATCATCATCTAAATTTCAGAAAAAAATGGTTTGAAAAGGTTTTGTTAAATAAACTCAATGGTTCAAGTTTGACTATCCCTTTATAACATGGTTTTATGTTTTAAGTACATACCATGTGGATCTACTTACTTGATTCCATTTATTTTAAAGCAAGATTATCCTAAATAGCGTGGTTTTATGTTTTAAGTACATACCATGTCGATCTACTTGCTTGACCCGTAATTATAGGTATTTTTTTTTTTGGTGGATTGGGTTTGCCGAATTTTAGTAGTATTTTTTTCTTGAGTAAATATCTTGAAAGGGTGCCTTTGTTCACACCTTTTACTTCTATTTAAAAAAAAAATGCTTTTATGAATTAATGTCGGTTCATTAATGGACTTGGTTCACATCATGCTGACATCGGTTTCGGATATGCCGTTTAGGCATATTATGCTAATTGGGTCTATTTTTTTTTTTTTTTTTTTTTTTTTTTTTTAACAAAACATACTTTTTTTCAAACCATAAAATTTTTGATTAATTATATGCTTTGACAATTTTATTCATTGTTTAAATAATATTATCGCCTAAGTGATTAACGTTATTTAAACAAAAAAAAACTGTAAAGTGTTGGATATTTGAGTTAATATGTAAATGTCTTGAATTTTCCAAAGAAGATCTTGATATTTGACTAGACTTAAGTATTCATGTAATGACAAATCGATATATATATATATATATTTAAAGTTGATGAGGAGGGCTAAGGTATTGACATGTGGATTAGTCATGGAAAAATTTGAATTTGATGATGCCACATCAACACTATTCTCATAAATAAGTGACTTTTCATTTTTTTTTTCTATTAGCTAATAGTATAAGCTAATAATATTAGTTACTATATATGTTAACTATTATAGTTTAATATTATAGTAACTATTACTAATAATAGTAATAGTTAACTATAGTAGTTAACTACTATAGTTACCTATTACTAATAATAGTAACTATAGTTAACTATTACTATTATTAGTAATAGGTAACTATAGTAGTTAACTTTCATAGTAACTATTACTATTATTAATAATAGTACTATAATAGTTACCTTCTATAGTAATTAATATTATTAGCTAATAATGTTAAACAAATAATAGTTGACTATTAATAGTTAACTATTATTATAATTAACATTTATAATTAATATTTATAATTAACTATTGAATAAATTAAAAATTACTATTAATAGTATTAATAATCGTAATAGTTGCTATATATATTAACTACTCCCTCCGTCCCATAGTATATGTCCACCTTTCCTTTTTAGTCTATCCCAGAGTATATGTCCACTTCCTTAAATGGCAAATAATCTTTACTATTTCTCCCACTCATTCTCTCTCTTACTTACTTTTACATTCACAACACCAATCAACTTACTATTTACTCCCACTCATTCTCTCTCATACTTTACTTTTATACTCACAGCACTTGCATCACATCCACCATTTCTTAATCTCCGTGTAAATGGGAGGGTAGACATATACTCTGGGACGGAGGGAGTATTACTATTAATAGTATAATTAATTAATCATAATAATTACTATATGGGTTAACTATCATTATTAATAGTATTAGTTAATCATTATACAATATATATTACTCCCACCGTCCCAGAGTAAGAGTCCTACTTTTTATTTTTGTACGTCCCAAAGTAAGAGTCTCATTCCTAAAATGGCAAATAATCTTTACTATTCATTCCACTAATTCTCTCTCATACTTTAATTTTATACTCACAACACCAATCAACTTACAATTCCTCCCACTCATTCTCTCTCCTACTTTACTTTTACACACACAACACTTACATTATTTCCATCAATTTTTAATCTCCGTGCAAATGAGAGGTAAGACTCTTACTCCGGGACGGAGGAAGTAATATTTACTACTAATAGTATTCACTTCGTTCGAGAGTAAGAGTCTTACTTTCTATTTTTATATGTCCCAGAGTAAGAGCCTCTTTCCTAAAATGACAAATAATGAAAAAGAATAAATAGTATTTTGGAAAATTATACCCTAAACCATTTTGAACAATTATACCCCCAACCCACTTGCAATGTTTACCAATTTTTTTTTTTAATAAGTGTGCCCAAACAATGTATGACTCTTACGATAGGACAGAGGGAGTATTAATGAATCATAATAGTTACTATATAAGTTAATTATTACTATTAATATTATTAAATAATAATAGTTATTATATATGTTAGTAAATATAATTAATAATATTAGGTAATTATAATAGTTATTTAAATTATTATTTAATAATAGTATTAGTTAAGATGATGGATACGCTATTAGTTACTATAACTAGAAAATTTATTTATTTAAGACATAATAAAATTATTATATTAACACATTAGATGTACATTATAAACTTTTATATTCACTAATTATAATGTGTATATATAAAATCATTCTTGAACAATAGCTAATATTATCAAGTTAATTTTCTATAAAATTAAAAGTTAATTCCTAATGATAATAATTTATTTTATATTCAAATTTCAATCATCATAATTATTACAACAAAATTAAAAAATTAGCACAATTTTCCTAAATTTGTAAGCAAACGTTTTAATTCATATACAATATAATTACATTACAAAAAGTTATTATGTTACTTTATTAAGTAAAAACATAAAATACAAAAAAATACTCCCTCCGTCTCAAAATAGATGTCGTTTCAACCACTTTACACATATTAAGAAATACAATTGATGTATGTGAAAAAGTCTTATATACCCCTAAAGTAATGCAATTACCTAGGCAATTAAATAACTGTTTAAGAGATAGTCCACTATCATTAATAATGGTAGAGTTGGTATACAACAACAAAATAGCCTTGAAAATAGTAAAACGACATGTATTTTGAGACAAAAATTAACTCTCAAAACGACATCTATTTTGAGACGGATGGAGAAGTATATTAGTTTCCCGTGCAAAGCACGGGTTACCCACTAGTAAGATGAACATTAAGTTGTTTTCTCAAATGCTTAAGACTACCCAAAGGAAGATTAAGCATTTGATTAAAACATAGTTCAAATTACTTGTCATCTAAGTCAATTATTTATGAATCAACTCGCAATCCAAAGATTAGTTTTGATGTCATGTTAATTATCTTGTGATGGATTTCATTTGATATAATTAATCATTTATATTATGTAGTTTCTTATAAATGTTTTGTGTTCATTCTTTTGTTCTCAATTCCCATCAGGTTTACTTAATGCTTCGTCAATCACTGCTGCGATGTGTCACGACCCGAAAACCCGTCTCTATTTTCTAATAATAAATATTTGATTATTTATTTATTTCTTATTTAATTGTTTAAATTATTATTTAATTGATAATTATGTGTGCATTTATGTTTCATAATAATTTATGTCTAGCATTTTATTTGGGTCATTTGTGCTAGTGTAGTATGATATGGGTTTATTTGAACTAGGTAGTGAGGAGGGGGCCTAAGTGTAAGTTTTCAAATCATTTCTCCTACTCCCTCCCTACTCCCCTCTTCTCCCTCACCCTCTCCCTCATTTTCATTTCCCAGCACACACTTTCACTCTCTCTCCATTGTTGTGAAAAAGGGTAAGTTTTCTTCTCCCTTCTCTCTTCATTTTCACCTTCTTCCTCTCATCTTTTCTTATTTCTCATTTTACGAAATGTGTTTAGATCGTCGATAGGATCGCGTAGAATCAAAAATATTTGAATTCCGTCGTCTTTGAGAAATTCCGGGTAAGTTGATTTTCCCCCATTTTTATGCTAAAGTGTTCATTTCATGTTCATATAATGCTTTAGTTGATAAATTTGATGTTTGATTGAGTTTGAGATTTATTTGGAATTTATTTTGGGTTTTGGTTAAAAATGGTGATTTTGATGAATGTTGGGTTTTGATCTTGGTTTTGGTTGATAAATGGTATTATTAAGGTCCCCTTTTTGGTTAGATGTTGTTTGGGTACGTTGGGGATCATGTTGGAAGTATTGATTTAGAGTGTTGTGAAAATGGGTAAGAAAAATGAAGAACCCAGCTCTGTTTTCCCGGACGAGAACCAGACCAGGCGCCCGCCCGGGTTGGACCAGGCGCCCGCCTACCCAGCTTTTTATGCGGCCAGACCTTCTGGTCAATTAAGCGCCCGCCCGACCCCCTCCAGGAGCCCGCCCGCCCCCTGTTCCTGAAATCTCCTTTTTGCTTGGTTTAAGACTAATGGCTTACCTAGTTTAGGTTTTATTCTTCTAATTTACCTAAGTTAACATCGTGGAACACTTTATTAATTGGAATTGATTCTTTGTGAATAAGTGTGTTATGGAATTTGATTAAGAATCATTTTGGGAATGTGGTCCATCTTTGATGTGTGGTTTGAATTGGTTTACCTTTGTGGTAATTTATTGGATTGGTTCCCTACTTTGGAATCATTAGTTGTTTATCGTGCTAGTATTTTATTACTTAGCCTTTACTTGAAAGTCCAGCTGGTATTTGTGTGTGTTTCGGGCGATGCGAAATGTTATGATGGCACAGCCAAGTCCATTATGATGTTGACCATTGTTTTGCCCCATTATTTCCCTCCTCCAGATTGGCCTTGGATGTGAGATGAGCTAGCCCCTTTGTGAGCACTTTAGCTATTGGTTTTGGGCTTTGACTGTGTGTCACTGTCCCCTTATTGTTATTGGTTCCGGTACCGGGGGTTTTCTCTTCAAGCTTTCATGCTACTATGAAGATGTTGATTGTTGATTATTGAAGCTGCGCAGCGACCTTTATTTGGTTATATCAGTGGGGAAACCTTGGCTAATATCCTTTGTTAATTGTTTATTTCCGCTGCTATCTGTTAAATGATAATTGCTATGTGCTATGCGATTTATTATTGATTATTGCATCATAGCATGTCATGTAGTTGCATTAGTAACTTATTGAGATTTATCTCACCCCCTTTTCTTTTGTCTTTGTTTTTTTACCCCCCAGGTGGAAAGGATTAGACTCGCTGATCACGAGATAGGACGTCGCGAGGGTTGAGCTTTTGGGGCAAGTTGTTATCGGTGGGTTTACATTATATAAATGTGTAACCTTTTGGGAACGAGCCCTTCATTGACTTCACAAGGAGATGGAATGACAAACTCTCTGAAATTGTTGAGAGGCCAAACACAAAAGAGCAAATGGACATCTTTCTCAAGTGTCTCAAGATTGATCTCCACACCCACCTAAGTGGGGCTTGCTACTCCGACTTCTCCCAAATGTATGAGGCGGGGATACGCATGGATGACTTGCTCAAGGAGATTAAAAAGGCCACTCCTACTTACCGATACAAGGCCGCCTCTAGTTTAAAAGAGGCTTCTGTTAACGCCGTTACTACTGATAAGGGGAATTACAAGAAGGTCCCTCCACCACAAGGCAAGCGGTTCCAAAACGACCGCGTCTACACTCCTCTCAATGGCATGACCATCACCGAGGCCTATGAAGCTCAAAAGGCCAAGGGGCAAATCACTCCTCTTCAAGGGTACAAGCAACCACAACCGCTCCGTCCCAATCATGCCCACCACAAATGGTGTGACTACCATCAATGCACCGGCCACCTCACCGAGGATTGCTTCTCCATCCGCAACACCATCCAAGACCTCATAGACAAGAAGAAATTCATAATACCTAATGAGGGTGGTGTCAATGTAATAGAGGTAGGAGAGTTTGAAGGAACCACTCATTCGATCCCAATTGTGAATGAGGGCTCCGATGATATGAATAAACTTGATAATTCTTGTTATGTTGTGACTTATAATGAGATTATGAGGGAAGTCTTAGAGAATAGGAAGAAGAAGCTACAAGGGACCGTGAACGTGCTCACTCGCAGTGGCCGAGTAACAACGAGCGCAATCCCTCCCAATACCGCAGCAACCAACACCTCTTCTCAAAGATCACAAGCACGCGACATACCTGAAGATCCTTTGTTAACACAGCTCAAGAAGACGCAAGCCAACATATCCATCTGGGACCTTATTGCATCATCAAAGAAACACCGAGACCTCGTCATCAAGAACTTGGATGACACATCAGTCTCTCCTGACACGACACCCGAGGACCTCATAGCAATGATAGGTCACATTCACTTCGGCAATGTCATCACTTTCGCCGATATGGACCTCCCGCCATTTGGGTCCGAACACAATGAAGCCATCTACCTCAAAGTAAGGGCAAGGGGGAGACCCATCTCAAGGGTTCTAGTAGACGGTGGTTCTGCACTCAACTTAATGCCGAGCCGAGTCATGGGAATACTGGGGCTCAAAAGCTCCGATTTACAACCCTCCGCCCAAGTCATTAGAGGGTACGACAGCACTGCCCGTACAGTCATGGGAATGATAGAAGTTGATATCGAATTTGGAAGCATGATCATGTCTGTACCGTTCCAAGTACTTGATGTACCTGCGTCATTCAACTTACTTTTGGGCCGACCTTGGATCCACAGTTCCAATGCGGTACCTTCCACTCTTCATCAGTGTGTCAAGATCAAAAATGGGGACGAGATAGTCACCATCATGGCCGAGAATATCACCATCCACAGAAATGGGGGACAACCCGTTCACCAAGTCCAAAACGGGATAGAAGATGCCACTCTCTCCGGCGTCAACACCATCGACAAAGAAGGGGGAAACAGACAATGGACCCTCAGCAATCCAAAAATCCTCCGCATGATGAGGAACATGAATCACTTTCCCGGTCTTGGCTTAGGGAAGCATCAACAAGGGATATTGTACCCCGTAGAAGTTCCTTTTGTCAAGAACAAGTTTGGTCTGGGATACGAGCCTACCAAAGATGACTTGAAATACGAGCAAGCAGTCAAGAGTCAAAAGACCCGAGCTCGCAAAGAAGGTCGAAAATATGAAATCCCTAACTTGAGGCCTTACCGCAACACACTAAACGGTTATTTTGTTCGTCAAGGGGAAGATGTTCCGTACATGATCTTTCCCGAACCATGGGTTAACAACAAGGGCGTCAGAAAGCCCGGTCTCGAGATCTTCACTGATTGTGAAATACCGACACAAGAAAGGGAGCCTACTCCAATGTCACCCCGGGAGTGGTGGGGGTAAAAAAGTGACGATAGAGTCCGAGGTAGAGATTACCGTGGGGGAAGAACTATCCGATCTAGCCTCCATGTTCGAAGAATTTGCCATCATGGACGATTGTCAAGTTAACGCCATCTACGACACCGTCGTCAGAAAAGAAACCATCAGTGAGTCTCGCCAAGCTCCGATCCAATCAACAACTAGTATTCAACGAAGGGGCCCATAGTATCCGAGGATTTCTTGATCCGAGAAATGGGTTGCATACCCCGTACAACAACAAAGGAAGAGCGGGTCACACTTACTTTCGAGTCTGAGAGTGTTTCCAATGCCCTCATCCAAGAGGATATGGAGGCAATAGCCGAGCGTGTGTTTCCTTTCTTTGCTAATGAAAAATTTGATATTTTTGAGTACCCCGAGATTGCAAACATCATAAATGATGAATTAACTAATAAAGAACTTAATGAACAAGTTAATAATGATTCAAATTATGATGAAATAGACCACGAAAACATAACATACCTAAATGAACTAGCTCAACAGGTTCGTTGTCGTGGTGAAAATGGTCCAGAGGCTGATGAGGAATTGCATGTTGTTAATCTGGGTACCGACGAAGAGCCGAAAGAAACGAAGATTGGCAGCTTCTTCAAGGGGGAAGACAAAGACAGATTAAATGCACTGCTCAAAGAGTTTGTGGATGTATTCGCATGGTCGTACAGAGACATGATGGGTTTGGACAGAAAGGTCGCGGAGCACAGAATTCCGATCAGAGAGGACACCAAGCCAGTAAAGCAGAAGCTCAGAAAGATCAAGCCAGAGTGGTCTCTACAAGTCAAAGAAGAGATTGAAAAGCTCCTCAGTGTGGGCTTCATCAAAGTCATTGAGTATCCGACTTGGCTAGCCAACATCGTGACAGTCAGAAAGGCAAACGGAAAGGTTCGAGTTTGTGTGGACTTCCGGGATTTGAACAAAGCTTCCTCGAAAGATGATTTTCCACTACCAAACATCGACATGATCGTCGATTTAACTGCCAACTATGAAGTCCGCTCATTTGTGGATGGTTTTGCCGGTTACAATCAGATTCTCATGTCCGAAGAGGATCAACACAAGACAGTTTTCACAACTCCGTGGGGTCATCAGAGGAAAGGTTCTAGGTTACATGGTCACTGCAAGAGGAATTGAAGCCGATCCCTCCAAGATCAAGGCAATCATTGACATGCCTCCCCCAAAGACGCAGAAAGAAAATAAGTGGCAACTTTTTTTCGATGGCGCAGCCCATAAGCATGGATATGGCATAGCTACCATCGCTTCACTGGTCGAAATACCTGAGGGTAAAATGGTGAAGCCCTTCAAAATTTCCCGACGGAACAGTCCGGCATACTGCATGAGTATCGAGATCAACGAGGTCCAAGCAAACTCCCCGTGGTATGCGGATATCATGAATTTCCTCAAGGATGGTACTTATCCCGAGAATAGCAATAAGAAGTCTCAATTGGCATTGCAAAGACTAGCCTCCCGATATGTACTGATTGGGGACAGAGTATACAAAAGGCACCACGAAGGGATCAATCTCCTATGCGCAAATGAGACCGAAGCTCAAGAGATCATGCATGAGATCCACGAAGGTGAATGCGGGCCCCACATGAATGGGTTTATGTTGGCCCAGAAGATACTCCGCATGGGTTATTATTGGAGCACCATGGAAAGGGACTGCATCGAGAAAGTCAAGAGGTGCGCCAAGTGCCAATTCCATGCCAATCTACAGCACGCTCCACCCTCACAGCTTTACAATATGACCACGCCTTGGCCTATCTCTTGTTGGGGCATAGACATCATTGGCAAAGTCCAACCTACTGGCACCAACGGACAATCTTTCGTCCTAGTAGCCGTGGACTATTTTACAAAATGGGTCGAAGCACAGGCTTACTGAGTTCTCAACGCCAAGAAAGTGGCCGAATTCGTGAAAACCCACATCATGTGCCAATACGGCGTTCCTCATGAGATCATCTCAGACAGCGGGTCTCACTTTGAGAAAGAGATGGACGCGCTCCTGGTAGAATACAAGATTACTAAGCACAATTCATCTCCATACCGCCCTCAAGCAAACGGCGCGGTCGAGGCAACTAACAAGACAATCGAGACCATTGTGAAGAAAATGGCCTCCACTGGAAGGGATTGGCCCGAAAATCTACCTCTAGCATTATGGGGCTACCGCACGTCAATACGGACAGCGACTGGAGAAACTCCTTATGCACTGGTATATGGTTCCGAAGCTGTACTACCAATAGAGCTCGAAGTTCCATCCCTAAGGGTCCTCCTCGAGAACCAAGTCAATGAAGTCGATTGGATGTAAAGTCGATATGAATAGCTCGCCCTACTCGACGAGAAAAGACTAAGGGCAATCGAACGTACGAGGGCCTATCAACAAAGAATGGCTAGGGCTTTCAACAAAAAGGTGAAGCCCCGAAACATCAGTGTGGGAGATTTGGTCCTGAGACAACACCCTCCTAATGCCATGAACCCCCTTGGAAAATGGGGACCCCGATGGATCGGTCCGTACGTAGTCAAGAAGATACTAAGCGGCGGTGCAGTCCGACTCGTGGATTTAGACGGAGATCAGCTGCCAAAGGAAGTCAACCTCGACAAATTGAAGAAATTTTACGTCTAATAAACGAAGACCATAAAAAAAAAAAGCTCGCTAGGTTGAAAACCCGCAAGGGCGGCCTAGGCAAAAATTAGAGCACGTGCAAAAAAGAAGCCCACTAGATTGAAAACCCGAAAGGGCGGTCTAGGTTAAAAACAGGGTGCACACACAAAAAAAAAATGGTCTTCGTTTGTTTGAACTACGGAGAACTGAGCCTCTACACTGGGGGAACGTAGGCAACCTTCGGGTGCGGTCTAAAACATAAAAAAATACCCAAATCATTTCAAATTAACGAGATGCAATTTTTATTCATTTCTTGAATCATTTTTATCATTACAATGGAAATGTTGAGCTATTAAAAGACATTCAAACACTAAATCTTAAAACAAGCGGTCTATTTTAATTGCAATCTCTCAGGGGTACTAGGAAAAATCTAATTTTCTCTTGGCCTTGGAAGGACCACCCGAACGACCATCAATCCTACTCTTCTTGGGGGGCCTAGGGACACTGATACGGACCGATATCTTCTGCGCAACAGAGCGCCTCCGAGCATAAAAGTCATCCAAAGGGGTACCGAAAGGGTCGGTCAGAATGTTGTTCACATCAGTCGCAGCTTCCTTGTACCTCAAAGCACTGCTGGGCTCAAAGTCCTTTCCTAGCAACTCAACCCGAAGAGCATCTACCCAAGTAATACCGCGGTAGACGGTACCAAGCAAATGATCCAAGTAACTCTCGGGAAGAAAGATACTACCCCAGTGCAATGGAGCAGAAGCCCAACGGTTACGATCATGTCCCCAAGCCGATTGAAGCTCAGTCGAAAAGTCCGGACCCATATAAGAAACTGGACGAAGCCTCCCATTCCTCGGAAAAGGAATTATCTGCTGACGGCCAAATTGCCTCAGAACCCGTTTTGGTTGGTAAAACGAAGAATCTCTCAACCCGGGTAAAACCACGTACTGAAAACCGGACGTCCACTCCACAAAAGAGCGAAGACCCCAAGGACACCACTCAACGTCAGCTGTAAGACGAGAAGCAAAAAATCTCCTCCAACCCTCTTCGGTCAAATCTCTAATCAGCAACCGTCGCCTATGAACAGCAAAAGGAGAAAGGTCGCCATCTGACGCATAAAGCCTGAAATGCTCCCGAAGCCATATGGTCAAAAGCAAGGGTCTTCCTCGTCGCATCTCGCCCGTACGGTGCAATTCGTCCAAACCATGCAAGGTCTCTCCTACAATGAGCGGAATTATGCTAAATCGCTGTCCTTTCGCCTGCAACACGATTTCATCCAACTGCGCATCCACAATACCCAGAGGAGTGACAAACAAAACCTCGTTGAAAAGGCAGACAACCATGACATTTCTCTTAAAGGACTGAACCGCGACATCTTCCGAATGCAAACTGAAAAACATCGGAAGCTCAGTTATGTCAACAACGGTCCCGTGCATCATCTTCTTCACCTCTCCAACAGGGAGATTCAGAAGGTCAACCCAAGAATCAACAACACCGCGATGATACTTAGGGACGGCAATCCAACCGGCCAAAGGCATGCCCAAAATGGCCCCAAAATCATCAACAGTCGGCACCATTTCATTAGCCGAAAAGTTGAAAGCATGGCTATCACAATCCCAGAAGGCTGCAGCAGCCTTCAACAAATCCCAATCCGGCTTCAATGTTCGCAAAGTAAAAAGAATTTGAAATCCGAAATCTTTGATGAAAGCATTTTTGGGATGGGTCTTGAAAGAATAAACAAATGTCGATAAATCCTTCTCGTAACTCTTGACGACCTCGGCACCAAGACTAAAAAGGTTGGAGGCCATGGGAAAGAAGGTTATAAGCAAAAGTGGGTAATAAAATGGTGTTCAAAGATGGCAGAAAAAGGCTGTTGGAATCGAATTATCGACCAGAAGCTGATATTATAGCTGTTGGGGGATCTTTTAGTCAGCCAATATCAGGCCCTGAATTTCGCCTCCCAGAGGCGCGCGCCTCCCGACACCAGTTTACAAGGCGCGCGCGTCCCGTCTCCAAGAGAGGAAGCGCCCGCGTCCCAGGCAGAAGAAAGCTCCAGAAATAGCCCTTGTCAGTTCAGAACAGAACCCAGGCGTTCCAACGCCTTCAACCTGCAGAAAAGATCAACCCCAGCAACAAGAGAAGCTCGAACGACGACAGCAAACACTCAGCTGGGCACACGTTAATTTGGTCCGCCCTTAAGGCACGTCTAAAAACTAAAATAAGATAGAAACTCCCACTCAAAGTAAGGTGTCTTTTATTTTCTCAAAAATCAGTTTTTACAATTCATCCCCAGCACAAAGCACTCCGCAGTCAACTGTGCCCGCACCCCATCAAAAGTCAAAAGTCAAACAGTCACCATCAAAGTACGACTCACGACAACAATTTGGTCCGAGATGAGCCATAGAATCGCTGCTTCCTCATAAAATAAAATCTACATTCATCCAAAGCAGACGGCCCTCCGGGTCCCACACTTCAGCAGACGGTCCTCCGGGTCCCGCACTCCAGCAAATGGTCCTCCGGGTCCCGCACTTCAGCACACGGTCCTCCGGGTCCCGCACTCCAGCAAAAGGTCCTCCGGGTCCCGCACTTCAGCACACGGTCCTTCGGGCCCCGCACTCCAGCAAACGGTCCTCCGGGTCCCGCACTCCAATAAACGGTTCTCTGGGCCCCGCACTTCAGGAAACGGTCCTCCGGGTCCCGCACTCAAGCAAACGGATCTCGCTATCAGCAAACAGGTCCCGCTTCTAGCAAACAGATCTCGCTATCAGCAAACAGGTCCCGCTTCCAGCAAACGGATCTCGCTATCAGCAAACAGGTCCCGCTTCTAGCAAACGGATCTCGCTATCAGCAAATAGGTCCCGCTTCCAGCAAATAGATCCCGCTTTCAGCAAACGGATCCCGCTATTGGCAAAGCCGCTCACATAGGGAGCGCACCTTTTATCTCTCAAAGCCGCTCACACAGGGAGTACACCTCTATCCCCCGCAATTTCAAATTCCTGCTTTTGTCGAGTCTTTTATTTTTCTTGGTGATGTCCTTGGCGGATCTCTGTCTTTCGTCGGCGCGTTTGCTTCGCAATCCATGCCACCGAGGGGCTCTGTAGACACCCCGCCTTGGACCGCTCACCCGGATTGCATAATTGGTTTTATGTTTCTCCCTCTTCTAAGTGTTTTCTGTTAGTTTCTGTTACTTTGGTTAAGTTCCAGACGGACTCCGTTAAGTCCCGGGACTAAACTAAATAACAGTTCTAACTTTCTAGTCCATTCTGTCAAAAATTGCTTCTCAGAGTCGCGCGCCTCCGCCCCTTGAGGCCAGATGCGCGCGCCTTCCGCCGCCTAGGTGGGATGCGCGCGCTTCTGGGGCGTGTCAGTTACAGATTCTGCCCAAGAATCTCTCCCTTGCTCATTATACATGATTTTGCCCGGGAAAGATTTCTTGGAGACTCTGTTTGGCTCCAAAAACAGTCCTTTTTCAACTATAAAAACCCCTCCAATCCATCATTGGAGGGGACCTTGGACATCATTACTTTTAGACCTTTTACTCACTTCTTTCTAGACTTTTTCTTGGGATTTCTTCAACTAAGTGTTCAACCTCTTCTTCAAGGCTTTACAAGAGGTTCTCTTTGAAGAATACTATAGGTAAATGTCTTAAGCATTTCTCTCTTCTTCTTCTTCTTCTTCTTCTTCTTCTTCTTCTTCTTCTTCTTCTTCTTCTTCTTCTTCTCCTCCTCCTATAATCAAATGTGCAATCACCCAAAACCATTTGGGACATGACACCAACGGTCCTTTCATTACATTGAATTGGCCTAGGAGTCATCTCCCTACATTTTAACTCTAAAACCCCTTTTTATCATCATTTAAATAGGAAGAACACATTTATCTTTAAAAGTGAATTATGAACAAACAAGACCGACTTTGCTCAGGCGAAATGGGTGTTTAAGTACTTTCCATTTCGTAACCTAACCCCCGAACCCCTCATCCCAAAGAATCTCTATTTTCGTAAATCAAACTTAGGCTCATAAACATTAGGTTTTCTTACGTTCCTCAAAAATGTGGGTGGCGACTCTAAAACACAATTAGACATCCTAGGGTAATTCACGCGCTCTAGCCAAGCCGTGGTCCCCCTGGGGTATCTACACCATCAAAGGGACATTATTGTGGCATCAAGTTTAAATGGTAAAGATTAAGACTTTACCATCAAAACTTGATCATCCTCACAAAATCAAACAACATAAATGTAAAGACTTGTAAATAAATGACATGAAAGTAAAGACTTGTAAGTAAATGACATTAAAGTAAAGACTTGTAAATAAATGACATGAAATAACAACAAGCCTTGATCATCTTGGTTTGTAACCCACATTCATGCATAAAACATGAAGGGCACCATGATTCAAGCCAAGGCTTGGTTCCAATTCATAATATTTGCAATAATAGTAAAGACATAACATAAATGAGATAGAGTATGAGATGAAGAGAAGATAGGGAGAAAAAGGCCTCACCAATTTTGGTTCTAAGCCTATCTTCTTTCTCTCTTTTCACTTAAGAATGTTTGTGACCCTAATCTGCTCTCAATCTGGCAGAGCTTGCCCTCACAAAATGATTTCCCCCCCCCTTTGAAATGATCAGCAAGGGTCTCAATTTATAGGGACTGAGGGTGCCTAAACCAGCCGTATGGCTAGGCCCCTCCCGCGTCCAAACCATCCGTATGGCTCATCATGGCGAGCTTTTGGATTTTTCCAATTTTAATTCCAGAGCAGTCCTGGAGTTTTCAGTTTTGTCCTAGTGAGGTCCCAGTCTATCAGTTTATCCCTGAATGGTGCTAAGAGTTCCTCTAAGTTGGTCAATTTCATATTGGGGTACTTACAGAGCCCCTCGGCAATGTCGCTTTGTAAAATTGGAGTTGTCGATAAAATAAGCATCCCAATCTGATGGGAGGACGGTTTAACCGATTTGGTTATGTGGCTGGACCTAGAGGTGTAGGATTCCTACGTATCCCTATCCGAAGGAATCAAGCCGGTCGTAGTTCTGTGGGGGTGAGTGATATGGAGGCTACTCAAACCTAAGGGCTAGGTGGATATCTGTCATCCTCTCCTAGGGGAATGGGCATAAATCTTGGCGAGTTAAAGGCGGGTCAACTTGGATCTATGGAGAGGGTTGACTTACAAGGAATGGGCATGACTCTTGGCGAGTTCAGAGGCGGGACGTGGTTAACTTGGCTCTATGGGAGAGGGTTGACTTACAAGGAATGGGCATGACTCTTGGCGAGTTCAGAGGCGGGAAGTGGTCAACCTAGCTTTATAGGAGAGGGTTGACTTACAAGGAAAAGGCATGACTCTCGGGGTCAGAGGCAAGACATGGTCAACTTGGCTCTATGGAGAGGGTTTGACTTTCAAGGCAAAGGCGTGACTCTCGGGGCCAGAGGCGGGACATTGGTCAACTTGGCTCTATGGAGAGGGTTGACTTACTCGGACATGGTTAACTTGACTCTATAGAGAGGGTTGACTTACCGGGACATGGTCAACTTGGCTCTATGGAGAGGGTTGACTTACACAAGGATGGTCTTACGTCAGTTTGGACTGCCACGGAGAAAGGTTTTAAAGTGACCAATCTAGGTCAAGGTTTGAGTTGGGTCAACTCCACTTTGGGGAGTTTGATGGGAGAACGGGTCTTACGTCCTACTAAGGACGGCCGGGGACAAAGGTCTCAATCTATAATGACTATTCTGAGTCAAGGTTTGGCTTGGGTTAACTCCACCTTCGGGGAGTTTGATGGGAAAACTGGTCTTACGTCCCACTAAGGACGGCCAGGGTTAAAGACTTAAACCTATAATGACTATTCTGAGTCAAGGTTTAACTTGGGTCAACTCCACCTTTGGGGAGTTTGACAGGAAAACTGGTCTTACGTCTGACTAAGGACTGCCGGGGACAAGAGTCTCAACCTATAATGACCATTCTGGGTCAAGGTTTGACTTGGGTCAACTCCATCTTTGGGGAGTTTGACGGGAAAACTGGTCTTACGTCCGACTAAGGAGGGCCGGGGATAAGGTCTTGAACCTAAAGAGACCATTCTGGGTCAAGGCTTGGTCAACTCTATCTTTGGGGAGTTTGATGGGAAAACTGGTCTTACGTCCGACTAAGGACGACCGGGGACAAGGGTCTCAACCTATAATGACCATTCTGGGACAAGGTTTGACTTGGGTCAACTCCATCTTTGGGGAGTTTGATGGGAAAACTGGTCTTACGTCCGACTAAGGACGGCCGGGACAAGGGCCTCAACCTATAATGACTATTCTGAGTCAAGGTTTGGCTTGGGTTAACTCTACCTTTGGGGATTTTGACAGGAAAACTGGTCTTACGTCTGACTAAGGAATGCTGGGACAAAGGCTTGAACCTAAAAAGACCATTCTGGGTCAAGGCTTGGTCAACTTCATCTTTGGGGAGTTTGACGGGAAAACTGGTCTTACGTCCCACTAAGGACTGCCGGGACAAAGGCTTGACCTGAAATGACCACTCTGGGTTAAAGCTTGGGTTGGGTAAACACTACTCTACGGGATGGTTGACACATTTTCTTGACACCGGGGAAGAGCCTAGGGCCAACCGTTAAGACACATTGTGGACGAAAGAGTCCAAAACTTTGGGAAAATCATTTTGAGAGGAGATCAAAAGAATTTTGCTTGAAACATGGTCTTTGATAAATGATACCAAAAGGATTAATTTTGGAAATGCTTATTCCTAAAGGCAAGTCTTTTAGCAAAGCATTTTAGTCAAATTTTTGATTTTAACTTAACTGTGAGGTTTGTCATGCATAAAGTCCTTTGGATTTTGTCCATTCGTTGAGAAGTAACCGATGGTAGGAAATTTGCTCGTCACTGTTGTGGGGCAGCCCCAATGTCATCTTTATCATTGATGTCGGGGTAGCCCCATGTCCTTGTTATCGTTGATGTGGAGGTAGCCCCAATGTCCTTGTTGTCGTCGGTGCGGAGGTAGCCCCAATGTCGTCCTTCGACTTTTGACGTGGACTCGTTGTCGTCTTTCAGCCTTTGAGGTGAGGTTAGGAACCCATCCATTTTTCATGACGCACCTTTTTTTTTGCCTAGGCTGCCCTTTTGGGTTTTCAACCTAGCGGGCATCGCTTTTGCGGCTTTTATGGCACACCATGTTTTTTGCCTAGGCCACCCTTACGGGTTTTCAACCTAGCGGGCTACTTTTTTGGTGCCTTTTTTTTATGAGTGATCCAGCCGACTCGATAGAACGGGGACTTTAAAGTATTTTTCTTGGAGGAAACATGCAAGGGCCTTTTATTTGGGAGAGAGTCCCTTTATGCTGGTGAGCTCTTTGAGCAATATATCATGAAATGGGAGGAAGCCCTTGCTTGACAGAATACAAGTGTTTAGCTCTTTCCTAAGATGGAGAAAACAAGACTTGTTGAGACATTTGAAATTTTTCCTTAGTTAATATCATCAAATGATTGCTTGAATGGACCATGTTTGTCATTAAGTCAGGATTATGGCAAGCAATTAGCCTTAACATGTATAAATGTTGTGATCAATTAAGATTAAGATTCGATCAATGGCAAGATCAGGAGGAGAATGTGTTTAGAAGGTGGAATTGGTCATTGTCTGGGAAATTGGTCATTGAAGGGACCAAGGGACGAGAACTTGGTCATTTTGAGAGGACCACGGTTTGATGGTTTTGTTTCATGTTGTGACCGGACCCGAAGGTTGCCTATGTTCCCCTCAGTTTGAGGAGCTCAGGTCACCGTAGTTCGGCCTTGGATCGTCTTTTGTCGAAGTCGGTGTCCTTTTGAAGGATGTTGTTGCTTTGCTGATGTAGATCGCTTTGCTTCCTTGTTCTTTGAGGTGGACTTTCGCAGTGAGATTTTGAGGCATACATCCTCTTCGCATATATTCATTTCCTTTCCTTCTTCCCATTATTCATTTCTTTTCTCTCTTTTTTTTTGTTTTTTTTTGAGAGAGAGAGGGGAAACATTAGCCCCAACTTGCTATCTTGGACATTGGCTCATCTGTAGCCCCTTGGTAGAATGTCCGTCGCTTCTCACTTTGACTTTTGGAGATCCGGGAAGTCCTTTGCTTGGTTGCTCACGCGCGATCACGGTTGAATCTTGGTGGTTGAGAAACAACAACCTTGCTTTTTTATTGTCTCGGGATGCCTTTGATGTGCATCAAGAATTTGTATCGGAAAGGTGTATCGGGTTGTGTATCGAGAAATGTGTATCGGGGAAGGCTTACCATTAATGGTTTCTTCATGCCAATTGATCACAACATTTATTCACATCAAGATTAATTGTTTGCATTTAGCATTTTTCATTTGTGTTAGGTCCATTCGTCCTTAATGAGTCGTCATTGACTAGTATGCTTAGAAGTCAATTCATCATTTTAGGGACGTAGCAATCAGTTGATAATAACAAGTAAGGCAATTTCAAGAGTAAATGTATATTGCAAATAATGTCTCAAGTCTAGAGATAAGAGAATGAAAATGACTCTTTTATTTATATAACTTTATACATACATGTCTCAAGAGTGGACCTTTGCAAAAATAAAAAGACACAGTCCAAGACGGACTTTGGTGAAAATCTAGAACCTACGAATCAGCGGTTGTACTTTGCTTGGAACTCTTCCAGCTTACAGCTCCACCATTTAACATAAACACAAAACCCGATTGCGATCGGCTATCATCTTTGTCGGTTTGGAAGCTTGCATCCATGTAAGCATTTACAACGAGATCATCTTCCATTCCTCCATAGACCAAAAACGAGTCTTTAGTTCTTCTCAAGTACTTAAGAATCGCTTTTACAGCTATCCAGTGATTTTCGCCAGGGTCGGATTGGTATCTACTTGTCATGCTCAAAGCATAAGATACATCCGGCCTAGTAAAAATCATGGCATACATGATGGACCCAATTGCCGAAGCATATGGAACATCATTCATTTTCTCACGCTCATCGTTTGTCTTTGGACATTGAGTCTTGCTTAGAGAAACTCCATGTAACACAGGCAAGGTGCCTCTCTTAGAATTTTCCATACGGAATCTTCTAATGACCTTGTCAATGTATGTACTTTGGCTTAAACCAAGTAGCCTCCTTGATCTATCTCTATAGATCTTAATGCCAAGTATATATGCGGCTTCACCCATATCTTTCATTGCGAAGCACTTTCCTAACCAAGTCTTCACAGACTGAAGTGTAGGAATGTCATTTCCAATGAGTAGTATGTCATCCACGTATAAAATAAGGAATATCACTATGCTCCCACTAATCTTCTTGTATACACAAGGCTCATCTTCGTTCTTGATGAAACCAAACTCTTTGACCGATTCATCAAAACGGAGATTCCAACTCCTTGAAGCTTCCTTCAATCCATAGATGGATCTTTGCAATTTGCATACCTTAGAATCTTGTTCAAAACCTTCTGGTTGTGTCATATACACATCCTCTTGGAGTTTTCCATTCAGGAAAGCGGTTTTGACGTCCATCTTCCATATTTCATAGTCATGATATGCGGCAATGGCAAGCAAAATTCTTATAGACTTGATCATTGCTACGGGTGAAAAGGTCTCATCATAGTCAATACCATGAACTTGCCTATAACCCTTCGCTACAAGCCTAGCTTTGTAAGTATGCACCTTCCCATCCATGTCAGTCTTCTTCTTGAAGACCCATTTGCATCCTATGGTTTTTACACCTTCGGGCGCATCAATCAAATTCCAAACTTGATTGTCTTGCATGGATTGCAATTCGGATTCCATGGCTCCAAGCCACTTGTCCGAATCAGGAGAAGACATCGCCTCTTGGTAGGTTGACGGTTCATCATTCTCAATGATTTCTACCTCATTACTATCCGTTACGAGAAATCCATATCTCTCGGGCTCGGATCGTAACCTACTAGATCTGCGAGTTGATTGCGTATTTTGAACAGTTTCCACAACTCCTTGTGGTTCTTGTTCTTGTTCCACTATTGGTTCAATGTTATTTTCTGGGTCTCGAATTTCTTCAAGATTTATTTTACTCCCACTGATTTCTTTGGAGAGAAACTCTTTCTCTAGAAAGACACCAGTTCGGGCAACAAACACTTTGTTGTCCTCACGGTTTTAAAAGTAATATCCTCTAGTTTCCTTAGGATATCCCACGAAAATACATTTATCAGATTTGTGTGCAAGTTTGTCTGAAATAAGTCTTTTGACAAAAGCTTCGCAACCCCAAATTTTCATGAAAGACAGACAAGGCTTCTTTCCGCTCCACATCTCATATGGAGTCTTTTGAACCGATTTAGTTGGAACACGATTTAGTGTGAAAGCAGCGGTTTCTAGAGAGTAACCCCAAAAGGATATTGGAAGATCAACTTGACTCATCATTGATCGAACCATGTCTAACAAAGTCCGATTTCTCCTCTCGGACACACCATTCCATTGTGGCGTTCCGGGTGGAGTCAATTGTGAAACTATTCCACAATTCTTTAGATGATCATCAAATTCTTGACTCAAGTATTCACCACCTCGATCTGATCGAAGTGCCTTTATACTTTTGCCAAGTTGTTTTTCTACTTCATTTTGAAATATTCTAAATATCTCAAATGCTTCACTTTTATGTTTCATTAGGTAAACATACCCAAATCTACTATTATCATCAGTGAAGGTTATGAAGTATTGAAATCCTCCCCTAGCATTGCTACTTAATGGTCCGCATACATCGGAATGTATCAACCCCAATAAGTCGCTTGCCCTTTCACCTAGCTTGGTAAAAGGTGTCTTAGTCATTTTTCCAAGAAGACACGACTCACAAGTGTCATATGACTCTAAGTCACATGAACCCAAAAGTCCGTCCCCATGGAGTTTTGAGATACGCTTCTCATTAATATGACCGAGACGGCAATGCCACAAATAAGTATGATTTACACCATTAGGTTTAGATTTCTTATTTACACGATAGACATTGTCATTATTTTCATTCTTGACATCCAATATATAAAGGCCATTAAATGAATTAGCAATACCATAAAGCACATCATTTAAATAAATAGAAAATTTCTTATTCTCAATAAGAAACTTAAAACCTTCATTATCCAAACAAGAAATTGAAATAATATTTCTGCTTAAATCCGAAACATAATAACAATTGTTCAAAACAAGAATTAATCCGGAAGGTAAAGTGACTTCATAAGTCCCTACGGCTAATGCAGCAACTCTTGCTCCATTCCCCACGCGTAGATCTACTTCACCTTCTTTAAGCAGTCTCCTATTCTTTAGTCCCTGCATATTTAGACAAATGTGAGAACCACATCCGGTATCCAATACCCAAGAATCAGTGGTAGAAAGGAGAATATCTATCATATAGATACCTGAAGTCGACGCAGCCTTGCTGCTCTTCTTCTTCTTTTGCTCTTCCAAGAAAGCCTTGCAATTACGTTTCCAATGACCAATTTCTTGACAATGGAAACAGATTGCATCCTTTTGTGAACCGGGTTTTGCCTCAGAAGCCTTGGCAACTTTTGCCTTGCTTATTTTGGGTTTGACAACTTTCTTACCCTTTCCTTTGGCACTAGCCTTCTTCCCATTATGAACCAAGAGCACGGGAGAACCTTTCTCCACAATTTTCATCTCTGCAGTTTTAAGCATCCCATGCAACTCAGAGAGATTCTTATCCATTCCATGCATATTATAATTCATCACAAACTGATTATAACTTTTAGGCAATGAATTAAGAATGAGATCCGTGGCTAGCTCCAATGGGATTGGATAGCCAAGTTTCTCAAGGTGCTCTACATAACCTTTCATTTTAAGAAAGTGAGGACTCACTTGTTGCCCTTCATTCATTTTACAAATAGTGAATGCAACAATGGTCTTGTACCTCTCTTGCCTAGCTTGCTCTTGAAACATGGTTCTCAACTCCACGCCTATCTCATAGGCTTCCAAATGTTCCAAACTTTGTTCAAGTTTTGAGCACATAGCAGCAAGCATGAGACAACTTACATCTCTAGAATCATTAAGATGTTTCTTGTAATTGTCTCTTTCTACCCTAGGGGCAGTAGGCGGTGGTTCAGCAGGGAGAGGCCCATCGAGAATGTACAACTTATCTTCTTGCCTAAGAACGATTCTTATGCTACGGATCCAATCCATAAAGTTAGTACCATTCTCTTCGAGCTTATCCTTCTCAAGGATCGATCGCAACGACATTGATTGAGTGTTATTAGTCATTATCTACAAATATGCAAAAAATTTCCAAAATTTAATAAGTACCGGTTTTCATAAAGAGATAAATAATGTATTTTTCAAACAAAATACTCCCACTAAATTATATAACCTTCATATACATCCAATGTATAATATAATTTAATTGGGCTAAGATCCAACTTTAATTTAACTTTTGAGTCCACGGAGGCGGACCGCTCAAAACTAAATTAATTAGGTAGACAATCATGTCAATCATATCACATATGATTCTTAGATCCTTTTATGAGATTCTTTGAGAAATCCAATTTCAAAAGCATGTTTAATCTCATCTTTTGCCTAGGCCCAAAACTGTTTTGACGCCTAATTAAGTCCAACCATTTTAAATGCATAGGAACCATTCAATTTAACGCACCTTGCGGAGGCAAGCCCACATTAAATTAATGAACCTCATCTTGCTCATTCATGAATAAAATCAATGCACTTCGCGGAGGCGAACCCACATCAAAATCACCCATATACAAACAAGTGTTTTAATCATGGCATGGCAAAGAAGGACTTAAAACTTTCTTTGAAGGTTCATCACATATAGCATATAACACATTTATGAGCACATAATATAAACATGTTACACATCAAGTTTAGTCACTAAATTAATCTCCATTAATTTAAGCATGATATTTATGTGTCATTAGTTTCTCTATAGTTATGAAGATGAGACTATTTCAACTTCGGTTATTATCTCCAAATCAAGACAACAAGAAGTGCGGTCGAACTAAGCCATTAGGCAACCACAATCCCGCACTAATTCAAGAAACCAAGAAAGTAGTCCATGTGGCTGAAACTAAGCAATAGATGGTCTCGATGAACGTAGGCCAATTGCATTCACAATTACACATGGGTCTCCAATCATTGAATCAAGAACTTTGTTTCTCAATTTTAGCAATTATGAACTCTTCATAATTCTAACTTCGTTTTATCTTTGAAACTTTGATTGCGATCAATTTTGGGAAACACAATCTCGATGAACGCAGATTAGCCATCCAAAACTTGAACCAATCTAGGAATCACAAGACTAAAACAAATAGGAAAATCAAACCCCAAAATCCACACACAAACCAACTACCCAAAACCCATTCCAGATCAGCAAGTCTGGACTGGTTCTGTTACTGGTTTTGTTGAATTTATCGAAAATTCTATATTCAGATTTTAACCAAAATCAGAACAAATTTTGACCAGCAAGTGCCCGCCTGGTCTTTATCGAGCGGGCGCCTGAATGGTCAGAATGGAACAGAATTTTAAAGTTCGAAAATTTTGTCTCAAATTTTTTTTTCCCCGATTATTAAAACTTTGATCTGATCAAAATCAATAATCGAAATAATTAAGAATCCACCATAATTTTTATTGCGATTGAATCGTGCGATTAAAGTTGTAAAACAATAAACCACATAAAATCACAAAACACATAAACATCATATATTCCAATATTCATATCATGCAAGGCACATAAACAATTTATATACTCATAACATGATCCAAGTATTGAATTAATCAACATGAACGGGGCTCTGATACCACTGTTGGGTTTCCAAGTAACATGCGCAGCGGAATATAGCAATTAAAATTTTAAGAAACCCAAAGCCATAGATCCGCTCATATGATTAAATCAAATACAACATAATGAATAAAGGAAAAACTGACCCTTGATGACTATCAAAGTTTTCTTTGGTCTTGGTGGAAAAACTTGAAGCTTTATCATGGACAAAATCACAAACTTTGTAGATGATAAAATTCACCCTCTAGCGGTGTCCACACTTCGAACGAATATCAAGAGGCTCCTTGATCTTGGTTGCTAGACCAATAATTGTGAAACACACTTTCACAATTTAATAAAGAACTATATGGAATTTATTTGTAATTATTTTGTTCCTCAATCAAGGATGTCTTAGAACAAAATAAAATCTATCTCAAACTCTTTGAGACTCACAAAAGCACTACGAAGGATGGTCTGGCCGAATTGAGGTTTTGATACACAATTAAGACCTATTCCAAATAGGTAACTTGTGCCAAAAACCTTTCCTAATCGAATTAGGAATTATTCTGTCGGCATACCGGGCGCCCGCCTGGTCCAACCCAGGCGCCCGCTCATTTGAACAGAAGGTCCAACCCTTTTCCGGACTCATTCAGGCGCCCGCCTGGTTCAACCCAAGCGCCCGCTTGGTTGACCAGGAAGCCCAGAATTTTCCAGAAATTCCTTGGAGGTCCTCCGACCCTAAATGCCAATATAGTCCTCTTATTTAAGATTCGTTCTATTGTGTGTGACCCTCTAGGATTATACTAAGTTGGCAATGGGCTCAAACATGATCCCATAAGATATGATTAGGTTCTAGCAAACCGTCATACCTACCCAAATAGTATAACTAGATACAAGTTCGCATTCCTTTAGAATATGTCACAATCCTTTTGTCCACGATGTCATTGAACACAAGTCATGGTCAAACAGTCAACTTGTCTTGTTCAATACTTTCTCGATTCCGAATATGTTGATAATTCAAATGCTATTGATCCAATCAATCCATTTGAGTTCGGCCGAACATTTCATCAACATCATTCCTTCGAGGGGCCCAAGCTTGACATCTCTCTCCGTGGAGGGACAAATCCATTTAGCTTATTATTCTTCCCAACGGGAATCCAATTATGCCAATCATACCCTTTATAACTACCGTGTTAAGGTAGCGTTTGAATATGTCAAACATAATGTTCATCAAGTGGAAGACTATAATAACTTCATGTCTAAGGATTCAAATGACATAACTAATATGAGATGTATGTACGACATAGACCATGACATAAATCTCAAACAGCGGGTCATGTCCAGTACCTTGTTCCAAACAAGTACCCATAAATCTAACATGATCATCCCATGATCATTTAGCCTTTATACTAGTGCTTAACAAGTACTAGGGACGGAGATTATTATAAGTAAACATGAACAACAATAATAATCAAAACATCTCTTTATTGATATGAAATAAATGATAACAATTACAACGTTTATTAAACGTGCCTAGGGCACCACTACCAACAGGGACCTAGGGGACAACGCCTAGTGTTTCAACGGGAATCTTAATGGGGACCTAGGGGACAACGCCTAAGGATTTAACGGAAGTCTTGGAGGATAACGGGGATCCATCCAAAGATTGACGGGTGTCTTGGAGATCTTCCAAGGACTTAACGGGTTCCTAGGGGACTACGCCTAAGGATTTAATGGAAGTCTTGGAGGATAACGGGGATCCATCCAAAGACTTAACAAAATGACGCTTGTTAACGCAAGAAAACAAAGTGTCAAAGACAAGAAGCAAAACAGAGAAAATTCATGCAAGGTGCAGTTAGTTATCCGTTCAAGTTTACTTAAAACGCATCTTTATTCCTAAATGGTTGGAAAAGATTTCTCTTCTTTTTCGCAACTACTCTAATTCATGGATCAGTGGAGGCTATCGTTACGCCTATAGACCCCTCGTTTTTCACCTGTATTGCACACTCCCAAGAACAGACTATCCCGGGCGAGGGTCCTATAGGGTACGCAGCTTCCACCGACCAAAAGAACCAAACCTAGGGTCTAGTGCGTCACAAAATTCCAATGCATGGGCCATTCTCATCATAGTTAAGCCCCGGTTAAGGTTAAGATTAACTTAACGCTCCAACGAAATTCCGGCATGACCTCATTTTAATGAGGGATCTCGGACCTTAACCTCGGGCTTAAGGATGATTAGGATGGGTCAAGCATTAGAGCTTAATTACGCGGTGTCAACCTATCCTTGATACATGACTTCGGTTAATTATGGTTGGAATTAACGCATAAGTCAAGGACTGGGTCAAAGATGACCTTGGTCACACTTGCTTTCACAAGGAGTCGTGACTCGGGCGTTAACTTGGCCATAATTAGCGTTTGGACACGTATTAGGGATGTGATAACGTGAGTGTAAGTATCCCAATCTGAATTTAACCAACTTAGAGGAATTCTAGGCACCATTCAGGGATAAACTGATAGGCCAAGACCTCACTAGGACAAAATATGGACACAGGGACTGTTCTGGAATTAAAAGATTGAAAAATCCAGAAGGTCGCCAGAATGAGCCGTACGGCTACTTTGGGCACCATCAGCCCCTATAAATTGAACCCCTTGCTGATCATTCCAGGTGGGGGAGAAACGATTATTGTTAGTGTTACTCTGCTAAAATTGCTCCAGAGAGTGTTTTGAGAGTGAAAGAGAAAGGAAAATTGGCCTAACTAAACATAGGTGAAGCCACCTTCTCCCTGTAGACACCCCGCCTTGGACCGCTCGCCCTGATTGCACACTTGATTTTGTATTTCTCCCGCACTTCAAAGCAAACGGTCCTCTGGGTCCCGCACTTCAGCAAACGGTCCTCCGGGCCCCGCACTTCAAAGCAAACGGTCCTCTGGGTCCCGCACTTCAGCAAACGGTCCTCTAGGTCCCGCAGTTCAGCAAATGGTCCTCCGGGTCTCGCACTTCAGCAAACGGTCCTCTAGGTCCCGCACTTCAGTAAACGGTCCTCCAGGTCCCGCACTTCAGCAAACGGTCCTCTGGGTCCCGCACTTCAGCAAACGGTCCCTCGGGTCCCGTACTTCAGCAAACGGTCCCCCGGGTCACGCACTTCAGCAAACGGTCCTCTGGGTCCCGCACTTCAACAGACGGTCCTCTGGGTCCTACTTCCAGCAAACGGATCTCGCTATCAGCAAACAGGTCCCGCCTCCAGCAAACGGATCTCGCTATCAGCAAACAGGTCCCGCTTCCAGCAAACAGATCCCGCTATTGGCAAAGCCGCTCACACAGGGAGCGCACCTCTATCCTCCGCAATTTCAAATTCATGCTTTTATCGAGTCTTTTCTTTTTCTTGGTGATGTCCTAGGCGGATGTCTGTCTTTCATCGGCGTGTTTGCTTCGCAACCCACGCCGCCGAGGGGCTCTGTAGACACCCCACCTTGGACCGCTCGCCCCGATTGCACACTTGATTTTGTGTTTCTCCCTCTTTTAAGTGTTTTCTGTTAGTTTCTGTTACTTTGGTTAAGTTCCAGACGGACTCCGTTAAGTCCCGGGACTAAACTGAATAACAGTTCTAACTTTCTAGTCCATTCTGTCAAAAATTGCTTCTCAGAGTCGCGCGCCTCCGCCCCTTGAGGCCAGACGCGCGCGCCTTCCGCTGCCTAGGTGGGATGCGCGCGCTTCTGGGGCGTGTCAATTATAGATTTTGCCCAAGAATCTCTCCCTTGCTCATTATACATGATTTTGCTCGGGAAAGATCTCTTGGAGACTCCGTTTGGCTCCAAAAACAGTGCTTTTTCAACTATAAAAACCCCTCCAATCCATCATTAGAAGGAGGACTTTGAACATCATTACTTTTAGACCTCTTAGTCACTTCTTTCCTAGACTTTTTCTTGGGATTCCTTCAAGAAAGTATTCAACCTCTTCTTCAAGGATTTACAAGAGGTTCTCTTTGAAGGATACTATAGGTAAATGTCTTAAGCATTTCTCTCTTCTTCTTCTTCTTCTTCTTCTTCTTCTTCTTCTTCTTCTTCTTCTTCTTCTTCTTCTTCTTCTTCTCTTTCAATCAAATGTGCAATCACCCAAAACCATTTGGGACATGACACCAACGGTCCTTTCATTACATTGAATTGGCCTAGGAGTCATCTCCCTACATTTTAACTCTAAAAACCCCTTTTTATCATTATTTTAATAGGAAGAACACATTTATCTTTAAAAGTGAATTATGAACAAACAAGACCAACTTTGCTCGGGCGAAATGGGTGTTTAAGTACTTCCCATTTCGTAACCTAACCCCCGAACCCCTCATCCCAAAGAATCTCTGTTTTCGTAAATCTTAGGCTCATAAACATTAGGTTTTCTTACGTTCCTCAAAAACGTGGGTGGCGACTCTAAAACACAATTAGACATCCTAGGGTAATTCACGCGCTCTAACCAAGCCGTGGTCCCCCCGGGGTATCTACAGTGGCGACTCTGCTGGGGACAGCTTGAGGGTTAAACTTGTGTTTCTGTTCATAATTCACTTTTCTGGGCATTCTGGAAATTGACATGGGAAGCGTGCGCCTCAGACCTTCATGGTCCAAAGCGCGCGCGTCCCGCGTCAAATTCCAGAATCGCCCGCCTTCCATGTGTTCTTCCTATTTCTCCTATTATTTCGTGCTAACAAACATTGCAGGGGTTCCATCACACAATCAGGAACAGGGCAATCCCCTGAGTCCATAAGTTTCTGATAATCTGACAGGTGAGCCCAGAAGCGGGCGCCTCCCAGATACAATGCGCCAGGCGCGCGCTTCCCACAACACTAGCCCGAGGCGCGCACTTCTGGGCCAATTTCCAGGGCAAGAAAAGGTTTCAGTGACTGAACAGAACAGTGGGGTGTGGGCACAGTTGCCTACATCAGAACAGAATTGAACCCTTAGACTGTTTAATTTTATGTTTTATTTACCGGTCACACGGGTGATTCGGGAGTTGTAATTTACGTGCTTATGTGTTTTTGTCTTTTCTTTTCAAAAAATAAAAAAATAAAAAATTTTGTCACGTGATAGACCTCACACTACATGCACATTACTCCTATAAATTGCTCACTATCGAGTCGCACAAGTCCAACCCCAAACCCGTCGAGGCCCGTCCTAGAAAGTTTCAAGCTCCACTCGACCTTGGCTCTTTCGAAGCGGTAAACCTCAGCCCGTGGCGTAGTTCATGACTACATGCCGGGGGTGACCTTTAAGCCTCTCTTTAGCCGAGCACAAACCACACAATTCTAGTTAGGGTCTAACACTCCGTGGCCAAGTCGGTTTCCATGTACCGAGATTTCCCTAAACTAATGTTTTCAAATCATACATGCCAAGTTGTTGAAACGGACGCAATAAAAATCCGTCCCCAAAAGTGGTTATTTTGGACGAAAATAAAAAATCCGTCCCCGAATGTATGCTTTACTACATTAATTTAGTTTATTCCCGACACATGTAGGATTCACAAACGCGATGGAATCCGATGAGTATATGGGACCGCGAGATGGTCTATATACTAGTGTGACGATTCCATTATCTTCTTAGAAACCCCAAAAGGGACCCATTCTCTCCGACTTATAAATATAAAAAAAGAGTCTTTTTTTATGTGGTTCGAGTTGTGTGCCCAACTGTGTGTTCTCAACCTCTTCATGGACTGAAAGTGTGAACCGAGACTGACAAGGGTTACTTCTCCGATTATAGGTCCGATTGGTACTCTCCGCATCTATAGGGATTCATCCAACAGGCTTGTCCATGAACCGATCACTCCAACAGCTTCTACATCATCAATGGCCGGCGACTCCAGCACCAACAACGCCATGACTCTCGAACAGCTTTCTACCATGGTTCAAGCACTCCAACAACAAGTCTCTACCCTTAACCAAGAGGCTCAAACCAAAGAAGCCTTGTGGCAAGCTCATGTCGACAGTCAAAGGGAGGCCCACGAGGCCGAGGTTGACCAACTGAAAGCCAAACTCCTCAAACTCTCCAAGAACAAGGGGGTTAATGACAATGAGGAATCCGAGTGGACCGAGGGTTTGTTTGAAAGCCCATATGTCAGCGCCCGTACCAAAAAAGTGGGGAAACCAAGCACCGACAACAACGACCCCAAAATGGTCGATTCCATCATGGCCTACATTGATCAGAAATTCGACGGCCTTAACATGGGAAAAGGCTCCAACACAAGCCTTTATAAGTCATCCATCCTCATGAGCACGATGGCCGCTCTCCCCGACAAATTCAAGATGCCCGACATTAGCAAGTTTAAGGGAAACTCATGCCCGATGGCTCACATCAAGACTTACATTTGGGCTATGGTTCCGAAGAAGGTCTCCCCAAAAGTTATGGCTCAATGCTTTCCTCTCACTCTCGAGGGGGCGGCAAAGGATTGGTATGCAACTCTCCCGCTTACTGTCCGTCTTGATTGGGATGCCGCTATGCTTGCCTTCAAAAATCAATATCAAGGCAACAACACTCACCGGCCCACAAGGAAAGAGCTCGAGAACACCACTCAAAGAGACAACGAGTCCTTCATTGACTTCACAAGGAGATGGAATGACAAACTCTCTGAAATTGTTGAGAGGCCAAACACAAAAGAACAAATGGACATCTTTCTCAAGTGTCTCAAGATTGATCTCCGCACTCACCTAAGTGGGGCTTGCTACTCCAACTTCTCCCAAATGTATGAGGCGGGGGTACGCATGGATGACTTGCTCAAGGAGATTAAAAAAGCCACTCCTACTTACCGATACAAGGCCGCCTCCAGTTCAAACAAAGAGGCTTCTGTCAATGCCGTTACTACCGACAAGGGGAATTACAAGAAGGTCCCTCCACCACAAGGCAAGCGGTTCCAAAATGACCGCATCTACACTCCTCTCAATGGCATGACCATCACCGAGGCCTATGAAGCTCTAAAGGCCAAGGGGAAAATCACTCCTCTTCAAGGGTACAAGCAACCACAACCGCTCCGTCCCAATCATGCCCACTACAAATGGTGTGACTACCATCAATGTACCGGCCACTTCACCGAGGATTGCTTCTCCATCCACAACACCATCCAAGACCTCATAGACAAGAAGGAATTCATAATCCCTAATGAGGGTGGTGTCAATGTAATAGAGGTAGGAAAGTTTGAAGGAACCACTCATTCGATCCCAATTGTGAATGAGGGCTCCGATGATATGAATAAACTTGATAATTCTTGTTATGTTGTGACTTATGATGAGATTATGAGGGAAGTCTTAGAGAATAGGAAGAAGAAGATACAAGGGATCGTGAATGTGCTCACTCGCAGTGGCCGAGTAACAACGAGCGCAATCCCTCCCAATACCGCAGAAACCAACACCTCTTCTCAAAGATTGCAAGCACGCGACATACCCGAAGATCCTTTGTTAACACAGCTCAAGAAGACGCAAGCCAACATATCCATCTGGGACCTTATTACATCATCAAAGAAACACCGAGACCTCGTCATCAAGAACTTGGATTACACATCAATCTCTCCTGACACGACAGCACTGCCCGTACAGTCATGGGAATGATAGAAGTTGATATCGAATTTGGAAGCATGATCATGCCCGTCCCATTCTAAGTACTTGGTGTCCCTGCGTCATTCAACTTACTTTTGGACCGACCTTGGATCCACAGTTCCAATGCGGTACCTTCCACTCTTCATCAATGTGTCAAGATCAGAAATGGGGACGAGATAGTCACCATCATGGCCGAGAATATCACCATCCACAGAAATGGGGGACAACCCGTTCACCAAGTCCAACACGGGATAGAAGATGCCACTCTCTCCGGCGTCAACACCATCTACAAAGAAGGGGGAAACAGACAATGGACCCTCGGCAATCCTAAAATCCTCCGCATGATGAGGAACATGAATCACTTTCCCGATCTTGGCCTAGGGAAGCATCAACAAGGGATACTGCACCCCGTAGAAGTTCCTTTTGTCAAGAACAGGTTTGGTCTGGGATACGAGCCTACCAAAGATGATTTGAAATACGAGCAAGCAGTCAAGAGTCAAAAGACCCGAGCTCGCAAAGAAGGTCGCAATATGAAATCCCTAACTTGAGGCCTTACCGCAACACACTAAACGGTTATTTTGTTCGTCAAGGGGAAGATGTTCCGTACATGATCTTTCCCAAACCATGGGTTAACAACAAGGGCGTCAGAAAGCCCGGTCTCGAGATCTTCACTGATTGTAAAATACCGACACAAGAAAGGGAGCCTACTCCAATGTCACCCCGAGAGTGGTGGGGCAAGAAAGTGACTATAGAGTCCGAGGTAGAGATTACCATGGGGGAAGAACTATCCGATCTAGCCTCCATGTTCGAAGAATTTGCCATCATGGACCATTGTCAAGTCAACGCCATCTACGACACCGTCGTCAGAAAAGAAACCATCAGTGAGATCCCACCAAGCTCCGAGCCAATCAACAACTGGTATTCAACGAAGGGGCCCATAGTGTCCGAGGATTTCTTGATCCGAGAAATGGGTTGCATACCCCATACAGCAACAAAGGAAGAGCGGCTCACAATTACTTTCGAGTCTGAGAGTGTTTCCAATGCCCTCACCCAAGAGGATATGGAGGCAATAGCCGAGCGTGTGTTTCCTTTCTTTGCTAATGAAAAAATTGATATTTTTGAGTACCCCGAGATTGCAAACATCATAAATGATGAATTAACTAATAACGAACTTAATGAACAAGTTAATAACGATTCAAATTATGATGAAATAGACCACGAAAACATAACATACCTAAATGAACTAGCTCAACAGGTTCGTTGTCGTGGTGAAAATGGTCCAGGGGCTGATGAGGAATTGCATGTTGTTAATCTGGGTACCGACGAAGAGACGAAAGAAACGAACATTGGCAGCTTCTTCAAGGGGGAAGACAAAGACAGATTGACTGCACTGCTCAAAGAGTTTGTGGATGTATTCGCATGGTCGTACAGAGACATGCCGGGTTTGGACAGAAAGGTCGCGGAGTACATAATTCCGATCAGAGAGGACGCCAAGCCAGTAAAGCAGAAGCTCAGAAAGATCAAGCCAGAATGGTCTCTATAAGTCAAAGAAGAGATTGAAAAGCTCCTCAGTGTGGGTTTCATCAAAGTCATTGAGTATCCGACTTGGCTAGCCAACATCGTGACAGTCAGAAAGGCAAACGGCAAGGTTCGAGTTTGTGTGGACTTCCGGGATTTGAACAAAGCTTCCTCGAAAGATGATTTTCCACTACCAAACATCGACATGCTCGTCGATTCAACTGCCAACTATGAAGTCCGCTCATTTGTGGATGGTTTTGCCGGTTACAATCAAATTCTCATGTCCGAAGAGGATCAACACAAGACAGCTTTCACAACTCCGTGGGGGACCTTCTGCTACACAGTCATGCCGTTCGGACAAAGGAACATTGGGGCTACCTACCAGAGGGCTGTTACGGATCTATTCCACGACATGATTCATAAAGAAATCGAGGTCTATGTAGACGACATGATCATCCATTCGAAGGGAACCAACGGTCAACATTTGATCGATCTTCGCAAATTCTTTGAAAGACTTCGACAACACAACATGAGACTCAATCCCGCAAAGTGCACCTTTGGGGTCGTTAGAGGAAAGTTTCTCGGTTACATGGTCACTGAGAGGGGAATTGAAGCCGATCCCTCCAAGATCAAGGCAATCATTGACATGCCTCCTCCAAAGACGCAGAAGGAAATCAAAGGTTTCATGGGCAGACTTCAATACATCAGTCGATTTGTGCACCAACTCACTTCCATGTGTGAGCCGATCTTCAAGCTACTCAAAAAGAATGTGGCTCTAGAATGGACCGATGCGTGCCAAGAAGCCTTCGACCAAGTGAAGCATTACTTGACATGCCCTCCAGTTTTGGTTCCACCGCACAAAGAGAAGCCTCTCTTGCTCTATCTCACTGTCAATGATGAAGCCCTAGGGGCTATGTTAGCACAAGAACAGCGAGACTCCACAAAAGAAAATGCTATCTACTTTGTCAGCCACCGGTTCCAAGGAGCTGAAAAGAACTACTTGTAGATACCCCGGGAAGGCCACGGCTTGGCTAGAGCGCGTGAGTTGTCCTAGGATGTCTAACTTGTTTTTTAGAGTCGCCACCTATGTTTTGAGGAACATAAGAAAAACCTATTGATAATAGCCTAAGTTTGATTACGAAAACAGAGATTCTTTATTTTGAGGTTCGGGGGTTAGATTACGAGATGGGAAGTACCGAAACACCCATCTGGCCCAACTAAAATTGGTCTTGCTTGATCAAAATCTACATGAATGATAAACGTTCTTCTTCTTCTTTAAATCATAAAAAAGGGGTTTAAAATGGAGTTTGGAATGAAGGAGATGACTCCTTAACCAACCTCAATGAGATGAGGTGATCATTAGAGTCATGTCCCAAAATTATTTGGGTGATTGCACTTTGATAAAACAAAAAGAATGAGAAAAGAGATGAAGTCGAGAAGAGGGAGGAAATGGTTTTTACCTAGTCTTCGAGAGACTTCAAACACTTCTTGATGAATGCCTTTGGAAATGCCTTGAGTAACACTTGCGGTCCACGAAGAGGCTTAGAACACACAGTTGGGCACACGACTCGAACCACATAAGAAAAGACTCTCTGTTTTTTTTTATAAGTCGGAGGGAATGGATCCCTTTTGGGGTTTCTAAGAAAATAATGGCATCGTCACACTAGTATGTAGTCCATCTCGCGGTCCCATATAATCATCGGATTCCATCGCGTTTGTGAATCCTACATGTATCGGGATTAAACTAAATTAATGTAGTAAAGCATACATGCGGGGACGGATTTTTATTTTCGTCCAAAATAACCACTTTTGGGGACGGATTTTTATTGCGTCCGTTTCAACAAGTTGGCATGTATGATTTGAAGACATTAGTTTAGGGAAATCTCGGTACATGGAAACCGACTTGAGTCACGGAGTGTTAGACCCTAACTAGAATTGTGTGGCTTGTGCTCGGCTTGAAAATGAGGCTCAAAGGTCACCCCCGGCATGTAGTCTTGAACTACGCCACGGGCTGAGGTTTACCTCTTCGAAAGAGCCAAGGTCGAGTGGAGCTTGAAACTTTCTAGGACGGGCCTCGATGGGTTTGGGGTTGGACTTGTGCGACTCGATAGTGAGCAGTTCATAGGAATATGTGCATGTAGTGTGAGGTCTAACAAGTGACAAAATATTTTTTATATTTTTAAAAAAGAAATAATAAAAAAAAAACAAATAAGCACATAATTACAACTTTCGAATCACCCGTGTGACCGATAAAATAAAACATAAAAATAAACAGTCCGAGGGTTCAATTCTGTTCTGATGCAGGCAACTGTGCCCACACCCCATTGTTCTGCTTAGTCACTGAAACCTGTTTCTGTTCTGGGAACCAACCCAGAAGCGTGCGCCTCTGAGTGTTGATACGGGATGCGCGCGCGGGGCACAATGCTATTAGGAGGCGCGCGCTTCTGGGCACACCTGTCAGATTCTCAGATTTTGGACTCAGGGGATTGCCCTGGTCCTATGTGCATATTGTAACCCCTGCAGAAAAGATTAGTGGAGAATAGCAGAAGAAGAAAATGAAGAACATGAAGAAGCGGGCGATTCTGGTCCTTGATGCGGGATGCGCGCGCCTTTGGCTGAAGAGGCCAGACGCGCGCGCCTCCCCCATCAGGAATCAGAATGCCCAGAAAAGATGTAGATTTTGATTAGAATGCAAGTTTAACCCTCAAAAAGTCCCCAGCAGAGTCGCCACTGTAGATACCCTGGGAAGGCCACGGCTTGGCTAGAGCGCGTGAGTTGTCCTAGGATGTCTAACTTGTTTTTTAGAGTCGCGACCTATGTTTTGAGGAACATAAGAAAAACCTATTGATAATAGCCTAAGTTTGATTACAAAAACAGAGATTCTTTATTTTGAGGTTCGGGGGTTAGATTACGAGATGGGAAGTACCGAAACACCCATCTCGCCCAACTAAAGTTGGTCTTGCTTGATCAAAATCTACATGAATGATAAACGTTCTTCTTCTTCTTCTTTAAATCATAAAAAGGGGTTTAAAATGGAGTTTGGAATGTAGGAGATGACTCCTTAACCAACCTCAATGAGATGAGGTGATCATTAGAGTCATGTCCCAAAATTATTTGGGTGATTGAACTTTGATAAAACAAAAAGAAAGAGAAAAGAGATGAAGTCGAGAAGAGGGAGGAAATGGTTTTTACCTAGTCTTCGAGAGACTTCAAACACTTCTTGATGAATGCCTTTGGAAATGCCTTGAAGGTAAGAAATTTGGCTTCTTTATTGAAAATGTAAGATTTTAGAGTAAAAGATCCAAGGTCCCCAAAAATGGAGGTAAAGGGGGGTTTTTATAGGTGAAAGAGAGGTGTTTTTGGTGCCAAAACTCAGTCACCAAGAAATCCTTCCCGGGCAAAATCCTGTAAATTGAGCAAGGGAGAGAATCCTGGCCAGAAATCTGTAACTGACGCCTAGAGGCGCGCGCTTCCTGCTTTGGGGGCGGGAGGCACGCGCGTCTGGCTCCTCCTGTCGGAGGCGCGCGACTCAAAGAAGGCAATTTTGACAAAATGGACTAGAAAGTCAGCCCTGTTATTCAGTTTAGTCCCTAGACTTAACGAAGTTAGTCAGGAACTTAACGGAAGTGACAGAAACTAACGAGAAACACTTAAAATGGGGAGAAACACAAGATCAAATGTGTAATCGGGGTGAGCGGTCCAAGGCGGGGTGTCTACAGAGCCCCTCGGCGATGTGGATTGTAAAGCAAAACGCGTCGACGAAAGTTAAAAACACCCGCCGAGGACATCACCAAGAAAAAGCAAAGACTCGATGAAAGCAGGAATTTGAAATTGCGAGAGATAGTGGTGCGCTCCCTATGTGAGCGGCTTTTGTTGATAGAGGGGGTGGCATGATCCGTTAGGTGAACCTGCCGTCTGAATATGTTGAATGAAGGCTGTTAGTGAACCTTTGAACGAGGCCGTTAGTGAAACATTTGGAGAGGCCGTTTGTGAACCTTTGAGGGGCCGTTAGTGAACCTTTGAGGAGGCCGTTTAGTGAACCTTGAGGACGAATCCGTTAGTGAAATCGTGATGAGGCCATTAGTGAACCCTTGTAGAGGCCATTGGTGAACCCTTGAAGACGAATCCGTAGTGAAATCCGTTGATGAGGCCGTTAGTGAACCTTTGTAGAGGCCGTTGGTGAACCTTTGAGGACGAATCCGTTAGTGAGATCCGTTGATGAGGCCGTTAGTGAACCTTTATAGAGGCCGTTGGTGAACCTTTGAGGTGGCCGTTAGTGACCTTTGGAGAGGCCGTTAGTGAACCTTTGAGGAGGCCGTTAGTGAACCTTTGAGGAGGCCGTTAGTGAACCTTTGAGGAGGCCGTTAGTGAACCTTGGAGAGGCCGTTAGTGAACCTTTGAGGAGGC